>JAOPHQ010004294.1:195000-201227 GCA_030340625.1 Merluccius polli | reverse complement strand
ACCTCCCTCATTGTCATTATTGTCATATTGTGGAAAAATACTGACAGCAAAATAGTGTTCTGCTATGGAAGAATAAAACATGTATGATGATACTGTAGGTGGCATTAGCTCATGAATGGCTTGAGACTAAATGTAGGAAGCATAAAGAGAAAAAGTAACTTAATAATAGAAAGTAGCCTACATATTTCATTGTGTATCGGAACCAACAGTATTAGAAAACCAAGAACATGTGATGGCTACAAATTGCAGACTGAAAACTGTATTTGCGCTAACATTAATGCCAAAGACATGTGGTTTGGACACATAGTGCATTGTATTTCTTGTTATATTATGTTGTTCTACCATAATGTATGAGACTGTTTCTGTTGGTATGCACCACAGCCCTACTGGAACCACTGATCACACTCAAACCTCTCTGCCCCACATCAGCACCGTGCACACGCACATCAACATAGTGCACCTCACACACACCTCAGCACCGCTGCTGGAAAAAACCTTAGGGGAAACACACACACACATACACACACGCGCACACAGACACACACACACACACACACACACACACACACACTCACAAACAAATGCAGAGGGCCCCAGTTGGTCTGCTGAGACAATTTGCTGCGTCTCTAATGTTATTTATTCATGCTATGAGGCAGATAGACTCTCAGCCCTCTCCTTAAACATCAGGGGTGGAGAGGTGGGGGTCTGCTGCGGTCGGGCCCCGAGAACCGGGGGCCCAGCGGATCAGGCAGAAAACTGTGCACCCAGGCCATTACACCTGCTCTCACACACACACACGCGCACACGCACAGACACAGACACACACACACTACACAATCACACCATATAAGAAGTGAGGCTCAGTAGGGCCCAATACAGACAGGGAAAGGGCTGGAGGGAAACCAAGCAATACGGAGACCGAGCGAGAAGAAAGAATAATAAAAAGGCAGAAAAAGGGAGATATTGTGGTAGTGGGTGAGGAGCTGGGCTGCTGTTCCATATTTATGTTTGCAAATTCCCTCCACTCCACCTCTGCTCCTGCTGACTCAGATCAGAAGAACAACAACAACTTTGGGACGGATGCGGCGGCGATATGACGTCACCGAGGGGGGAGAGGAGGAGGAGGGGCGGGAAAACCGGGAGGGGGAGAGTCTGCTAATGAGCTCATCCCTGTGAGACGGGAGACGAAACGCCGGGCAGGTTCCTCCTCCGCTTGCCGTTCCAGACCAGCAGGTCACTATCTCACTGCCCACCAGGTGGTCGCACACTAAATGTGACACCACTTTGCCGGCGATGTCAGCAACTTCACATCATTGACGATGTGTCTGCGAACGCAGTGTGTGTCGGCTCGGCAAGCACGCATATGAATGTGAGCAATGCTAACTGTAAGATTAGGGCTGGGCAATATATCGGTATTGTATCGATATATTGTGATAGATAGACTAGATATTGTTTTAGATTACATGGCATAAGTGTCATAAGTGCTGCATTACAGTAAAGTGATACAAATAAAAATAAAATTACTCACAAATTGGGTAGTGTTTGAACTTCTTTGATTTTATTCCAGCTCTGAATATGGCACTTATGTGGCCTGGCTAGGTATGCGGTGTAGGTATGTGTCTCTTATAGCAGATGTGAAGTAGTCTCATGAAAGTACTTTTCATTTGTCTTTAATTTAGTACTTAATTTAAACAGGAGTACACAAAGATAAGTTTTACCATGTGGTTATTTCATATTGACTACTTATTCATTGAATCACCAGAAAGCACGCTATCTCGTGATATATATCGTCGTCGAGATATTAAACGATATTAAATGACCTATATCCACATATAGCAACTTCCCCCAGCGCTAAATACGATTTAAGGCACAATTGAGGCAAATATCTCATCTTTCCCGGTCGAAACGGGTGGCCTTGTTAGCAGAAGCGCGGCGTGGCGGTCTGGTTACAAACGGCAGTGTGGAGACCGGGCCTGCTCCGCGGGGAACGGGCCGAACGGAGCCAAATTACCTTCCCTTCAACCCAGCAGCCCTTGATGGCACAGCCGGCTAGCCGTAAAAGTCTATAGAAATACAGGCTTGCGTGAAATCAACCGAGAAGAAGGAGGAGGAGGAGGGAGCGAGGTAGGGAGAATATGAAAGCCAGAGCGGGAGTGGATTGAGAGCGGCAAAGGAGGAGAGAAGAAGCGGCGATGTTTAGGCCGTTCCACACCGCACGTCGTGTAAAAACAATGTGATTTGAGCGGTTGATAAGAGAGGGACGGATAATGGCGCCGAGGTCGGACACGCTGTGCCACGCGCCGCTCTGCTGGGTATTCCTTTCCTACGCCGTCCAGCGCACGCACGTCACGAAGACAGGCGGAGGAGGAGGAGGACAAATAGGAGAGGGGGGTGGCAGAGAGGGGGGGGGGGGGGGGGGGCGGATAGAGAAAGGCAGGGATAGAGCGAAGGAGGGAGAGAGACAGAGAGAGAGAGAGAGAGAGAGAGAGAGGAGAAGAGGCTGCTTCATCTGTCTAGAGTGAGATTGGGGTCACGCTCGGGGTCGTCACAGCTTCTTTTTTTTCTTTTTCTTCTTCTTCTTCTTTTCTGGCGAGACGGAGAGGCAAGGCAGCGGACAGGGGAATAAGGAATCTGGTATGACAAAACGAGATGCAGCTGACGCACCATTACAGAGAGAGGGAGAGAGCGCGAGAGAGAGAGAGAGAGAGAGAAAAGAGAGAAAAGAGACGCCGTTGTCTGCAACCAGTGGCGGGAGATGAGTCTGGTAGGGAGATGCGACGCGGCGAACCGCTGGCGGACTTAGCAGAAATCCATAACAGCGAGGAGATTTTCCTAGACACACTTCATTTATGCTAATGGAGCAGCGCTGTCACATTGGGCACACGTAGCCGCTGATTTACTCTAAGTCCGAGGCCCAGAGTCTCCTGGTTACCAAAGGATCAGCATGTCTACGCCTGGCAAATTTTATGTAAAATGTATTTGAGAATAAAACTGGCTGCAGAACTTTTGCGAGACCGACAACGATAAACTTTTTATACGTCTTCCGTAATAAAAAATGATACGGTGTAGATAATATTAAACATAGGCGAATGACGTGGGAAATAATATTTATGTAAAAGTTTGTATTTGTTCAAAAGCATTTTTTAGGATCTCAAGTTGTTTGAACACTCTTGGTAAATAAAGCTTTGAAACAACAAAATGGCTCTACTTTTGATGGCTAATGGCTAATACTAACACTGCAATTCAGAGTTTCACAGCGTACACAGCTAAATCACACAGAAACACAAACACACACACATACACACACACACACACACACACACACAAGACTGGGGCTGTGTGAAAAAACCTCCTACCCCATCAGTGCAGCCCACAAAGTCCCCCAGTGCAGAGAGCTGTTGTTTCACAACCAGATGAATTAAAGACAGGGGGAAAGAACATGAGAGGACAACCAACGACAACAACAACAACATGACAATAACTCATTTTTCCTCAATTCTCCCACCCTGGCCTCCACTTCCCCCACCATTGAGCGCGCCGTACCCCAGCGCTAAACATGCAAGAAGGCGATTCTCCCCCCTGTTCAAGGAAATCGCCACACTGAGCGAACCCTCGGATAAGAGGTAACGTGTTTTGCTGTGGTTGTTTTCCTGTTTATTTATTTTATTCCTACAGTCAATTATGACCAAGGTCCTGTATCGCCCAGTGTGTTTATGAATTAGCAATTGTTATTCATAATATTGTGCTCGGGAGTAGGGCGAAAAAAAGAAAAAAAAAAGAAACGCACATAAGTGAATACTAAGCGAGCGGACCTCTGGAAAACGCCGCTAAAGGGTCCTGAGGGGAGGGCTTTCTCTGCCATCTATTAGTCTTCCCTGCAAGGCGAAACATAACGAGCTGACTCGGCTGCCCGGGAGCCCGCGCAACGTGGAGGCGAGAGGAGGGTAAATTATGGATGTCGAGCCTCTGTCCGAAAAACAACGGCGGGAATGAGTTCACCCTTTAAGAAAACAATGCGCGAATATAGCGCACAAACCCGCCTCGCGAAGCCTTCCAGTCCCGGTTCTCTCTGGACTCGCTGACTTCGGAGCAGGCTCCAAAATTAACACCTGTCAGCGGCCAATGGCTGATAGATTTGACCGTTTGGCAAGTACAAAATATGCAGGGTTACGTATTTAAAACAATTGCTTGGCTGGTAGATTTCCACTCTGGCAGGCGAAAAAGTCACAATTCAGAAAGTTATTTTTGGACGCTGCCTCGGAGGGACAAGCTTTGCGTAGTGGTTGCGCCAAAGCAGCATTAGTGTGGAAGGATGGTTATACATCATGTGTGCATCGTGTTTTCATTGACTATCTCCAGAGGAACTAAGAAAACAGCATGGGTGGGTCTCTACTGAGAAAAACAAGTTTCCAGTCTTAATCACAGAAAAAGATGTTGCCTGGTAAAACAACAACAAGGATTTACATTCAGGCTGCTGGTTTTGGAGCGCAGCCCAGTCCTCCGGGGGGGTGGAGCTATCCATATTTCTCCGGAGGGGTGATCCATCACTTTGCGATGAAATAAATAAATAAAGGAGGTACAACAAACAGATATCCTGACCTTCCCTCCCCGGGCGGATATTAGATACTCATTAAAAGTCACCTGAAACAATTTGAACCAAATTGATTTCATTATCGGACTCGGCACGACACGCCGGGCCCCGACGCCTGATAGCTCAGCGGGAAATTTACAAAGTTAATTAGAAAAAAAATGGATTTTCATTTAATGTCCCGCCCTTTTTTCATTCTTGCACGGCCATCATAAGGCGAGGTGGTGTGTGGCGCGGTGATGCATGGCGGCGGCAGAGTAGGAGCTGACCGTGGACTGGACCGGCGCCCAACAGGACAGTGAATTGATCGCTCAAGGTGGACCCAGCCAATCCCCATTCATAGAGCGAGCGAGAGAGAGAGAGAGCGAGCGAGAGAGAGAGAGAGACCGAGACAGAGACCGAGACAGGGGAGAGTAGAGTGTGGAGTGTGTGCAGATGTTAAAGTTGAGGAATGCCATTTGTTAAAGGATCACAGATACATTATATATCTGACCCCTTAATGGCCCTTTTAATGTGTTGGGAGTCCCACCCCTCCCACCACCAGCATCGGGACCCCGGGACCTGGGTTCCCCTCCAGGTTCCTCTCTGAGAGGCCCTGGGCCCCCCCGCCTCCGACTGAGAATCAATCAGCGAGGGGGGCCTGGCCTGGTGGAGGGGGTGGGGGGGGGAACATGAGCTGGTGGAGGAGGAGGAGGTGGTGCTGGGAGTCAGGGCCGATCAATGAGAAACTCCAGGGCCTGTTGGGAGTGCTGATGCATGGCCTGACTGCAGACACACACGGCTGACTGTATTTTCTTTTTTCTTTTCTTTTCCTTTTTTTTTTTTGTCTTTTACCGCTGAACTCCATCGCTCTGCATGGTCGTCATTATTCCTGCGCCCCGGAGGGGGGGGCAGCTCTGTTCATGGAGGTTTTGAACTACGCCATCCGCCCCTATGAAGAACATATGGCCGCGTATTCACCGGTACCAAATCAACTTTGATTTTACATTTAAAGGTGCCATGAATAGAGAGACGTCAGTGGTTCTATCAGAAGAATGACAATGTTTGTTTTGTTTGGCTGAATTTAAGAAACATTTACATTCGGCTCGCAGATTGCTTTTGTACACATACAAGTTGCGTTTCTCACCATTTCCGCCTGTATTAAATGATTGAAAATGGCAGTTTCGAGCTCACAGGCGTTAAATATTAGCGTGAACCACGCCAACGGTAATCTCGGCCAAACTATTGTGCGGCGAGAATAGGAAACTTGATCATGAGTTGTTTTACACAATACACTCTGACCCGTCCTCACGGGCTGGGTTTCATTAAAGGGCCAGACGCATTAAAGGGGCGGACGACATATTTCCCAGGAGAGGCCGCAGATCCTGGCTGCAACGGCAACACAGTTCCCAGTTCACCTCAATGCTGTTCCAGATTGCCGTTGTGTGGTGTGCACATTGTATACATATGTCTGTAATATGTCTGTAAATTACTTTTTTGTCTGCGTCTTTCACCGTGAGCTAAAGTGTCACACCGTCTATTCTGAAGTATGAAATGGTTTACGTGTGCAGGATTTCGTTCTATGTAATCCTTTTACTACACACGGCAGCAAAAATGCTCAGATGCATAGGCAAGCGGAGGGTGTTGGAGAAGAAAGAGA
>JAOPHQ010004294.1:0-190000 GCA_030340625.1 Merluccius polli | reverse complement strand
CGCTGTTCTACCTCGGTGCGTCGCGCCTTACCCTGACGCATTGCACACACCGAAAATAACACGCAAAATAAAACACACGCGCGCACACACACACACACACACACACACACACACACACACACAGAGGCACAGACGCTCAAATCACTGACAGGCAGCTGAAGTTGTGACACAGACACATCTCTCCCCCACACCCCCACACCCGCAGCCCCCCTCCGCCAGGCGGGTCAGAGTGCCCTCTAGCACTCCTCGCCCTCCCGGCTGTTAATTACCGCTAATTGGTCCTGCTCTAGGTAGATGTGTTTTTTTTTTTTGTGCCACAGCGCCGCTATAATGGAACCATTCATCTTTAGTGCTTAATGAGTAAGCGCTGTAGTCACCAGCCAAGGTCACCAGCAAACCAGCATCCAAAAGACTGAGAGAGAGACTGCGACAGAGAGAGAGAGAGAGAGCGAGAGAGAGAGAGAGAGAGAGAGAGAGAGAGAGAGAGAGATAGACTGAGAGAGAGACTGCGACATAGAGAGAGAGAGAGTGAGAGAGAGAGAGAGACTGAGAGAGAGACTGCGACAGAGAGAGAGAGCGAGAGAGAGAGGCAGCGAGAGAGAGAGAGAGAGAGAGAGAGCAACACTTGGAGACTCAAACTTAGATTGTCCTCTAGAAATTTAGAGGAGAAAATGAACATTTCAGAGGAGAAAAGTTTGTGTGTGTTTTCTTTGAAACGCGGCTACCGTGTGAGCTGGGGGAATATGCGGGCGCGCCGGGAGTTCACGTGTTCAGCGCCCGACACAACACAAAACAGAACCCCAAGTCGAACGATAAAAGACCACACCGCCGCTGCCACTAAGATAAATCACAGCTAACAGCAGAGACTTAGCATGGCAAAGCCAACCCACCGTGAATATAGAATATGTTATGCATGCACCCGGGTTGCTTGCTAATCACACATATTGCCTTTTAAAAAATGGGCCGGTCAGCAGCACCGGCCGACTACCCGGGACCTGGGATGCCCTGGGATGCTGCGAGTTTGAGTGACATCCGGTGAGTCTTCGGTGTTAACCGTCGAGGCTTGAGATACACGAACACAAACAATGCGGTCATGCTGGGGTGCGAATATGAAAGAGTCTCGGGGTCTTTCAATTTTTCGGACCGGGCGGGGGGGGGGGGGGGGGGGGGGATGGTGGAAAACCCATTAAGAGTCTCTGCGTCGAGATGTAGGATTTAAAAATGCTCCAGCAGCATCAGAAATGCTGTTGGCGTCTCCACATTTGCTCTCCCTGCTGGCATGTTGAGCCCAGGTAAGCCGTACCTGAGCCCCGAGGCAAGTTTCCTGTTTAAAAAGCCAACAATTTGTCGAGTTGATGTCATGGACAAAGTGACCAAATGACAACACACTTTGTTTCTCCTGAATTGTTTTGGTGTCAGAGGAGTGTCGGCGTTATATATTAAAAAAAACAAAAAAAAACGATTTCTCCTCTGTGGCGCCGGTTGGCTCAAGTTCTTGTGGTCATGTGATCCAGTGGGATTCAGCGATTGGCTGGGTAGGGCAGGGCAGGGTGTTCATCTATGGATTATGCTAATGTGGTATTCCACACTCTGCGATGGCATGGGGGCTGACATTAGGAGTAACCTTTGCATGTTTAGCCAATATAAGCCATAGATGTTCATTAAGGAGAGGGAAGGACACACACACACACACACATATACACACACAGAGATATACACTCATTTCCACATTGCGCGGGTAAGCAGACTACAGCATATTTTCCCATGAAAAAGTAAAAAATGTCTATTGTCATCTCTTTTAATTGAAACTAAATACTATAATACATTTGAATATGTTTTCAATAAGTAATCCTGTCACATTATTGGCAGTTTAACAGAAATACTCACATCATGGATGTGTATAATTTAATGCCAGAAAAATAACAATAACATTTGTTATGAATTAATTCATAACAATAAAACCTGCATACATTGAGCTCTATTATAATAAGCCTCAGAAGTCTAACATTGCATAACAATTCGTTGTACATTTACCAGTACCAGTCGTGTGTGTGCAGTGCACATGTGTGTCCAGGGCTGCACTGGGTGTTTAGAAGTGGGACGTAGCTCGGAGAATGCAGACTAAACCGCAGTTATAATTGTTTTAAATTGGATGTTTGGGCCAGGAGTGACCACCAGCGTCCTGTAGAGATCACTGTCTATAATATATATCACCACATATATCATATATCACCACATTATTGTCCACCACAGATCCATTCACACACACGCACAACCACGCACATGCACAGGCACACACACTCGCACACACACACACACACACACACAGTATTCTGCCAGGGAATTGTAAAAGACAATGATAGGTTAGAGAGTTGCAGGACTCGTTGTGGCAGTGAAAACATTTCACACAGTGGTACCGCAAGAGAAGGAACCAGAAAGAAATTGGTGGAATTGCAGAGGAAAGAACATCAGATGTTCACATCACCAGCTGGATGTCAGAACTGGGCAAAATCAATGCACACCATATAATATTATTTCAACAAGTACATTTTACAATACAATATACTGTATGTTAGTAGCACTATTTTATTTTGTGTAAACTGTTTTTCAGAATCCTATAATCCTGAGCTATGCAGCTGAGCATATCACATCAAAATACATTTAGCATGGAATGAATGTAGAGGGAGACGTGTGAGACGGTACCTTTACAAACGTGTGCAACGTGGCCTTATTGCACATGTGTATATTTGTGTGTGTGTGTGTGCATCTTTACTTCGACACAGATCATAAGCACAGGTTGTGTTCTCTAATACCGTTGTGTCTCTATTCTTATTTTCAATCAATAAAATAATTCTGAAGAAAAGGTCAGAGACAGACAGATAGACAGACAGACTGAAGGCCAGATGGACAGACTGGCAGGCAGCCTGTCTGCCTTGCTGAAACAGCTTCTCTGGGCGTTTTCCCAGAACAAGTGTTCCTGGTGTGCCAGCGTCGATTAGGATCATCCACAAATAAACCAACGTACGGCTCTGTTTGTAAGGAAGACTGAAGCCGGCCTGAGCTCAGCAAAAGCCTGTGCGCCTGTGTGTGTGTGTGTGTGTGTATGTGTGTGTGTGTGTGTGTGTGTGTGTGTGTGCGTGTGTGTGTGTGTGCATGCATGGGGCGATTGATGTCTACAGTGATTGGTGATAACTGGAATTATTATAGTCATGATGATGATGATGATGATGATGATGATGATGATGATGATGATGATGATGATGATGATGATGACAACTGCTACTCGAAGGAGCAAGGAAATGGTTGGCATTCAGGAACAGGGGGACATTCTCTCTCACTCGCACACACACACACACACACACACACACACACACACACACACACACACACACACACACACACACACAGCAGATAGGTAGGAAACACTTAGCTCCACAAACCCATTTAGTGTAGTGTATAAATATTAAAGGGGATGTGTTAGCCATCTAAATACCTCTGAACTAACTGCCCAGCCTCTAGGGAGGAGCATGGATTCTTACTTACTGAGGAATATAGACACAGGGAGAGAGAGCCAGAGAGAGAGAGAGAGAGAGGGAGAGAGAGAGGCAGAGAGACAGAGAGAGAGCGAGAGACAGAGAGAGAGAGAGAGAGAGAGATAGAGAGAGAGAGAGAGAGAGAGAGAGAAAGAAAGAAAGAAAGAAAGAAAGAGGGAGAGATAAACAGAGGAATAGCAGTGGAACACAAAGCAAACACCAGGCTCTATTTAAAGGCAGAGAGGAAGGAAAGTAGGGAGCAAGGAGGCGAGGCAGCATATAAATAAGGAAGATAAAAAGGAAGGAAAGATGAAAGGAAGGAATGTAGGAAGGAAAGACATGACTGAAAAAAAAAGAAAGAAAAGGAAGGGGGAAAAAAACAGCAAGCAAGGGCTCCAATGGGGAACTAAAAGAGGAAGAAAGGCAAGACAAACTCCCCTCTCAGATGGATGGATGAAAGGGTGGAGGGGAACCCCTAGCCTCCCTTTCAGCAGCGCCACATGGCTAATTAGCATATCTGAAGGTCGGTGTGGTGGTGGGGTGTGTGTGTGTGTGTGTATAGGGGGGGGGGGGGGGGAGCAGTGACAGACCACGGGGGAGACCCAAATGCACCCAATGCCATGTGACCTGGCTCCCCGCCAGAGACACATACACAGACGGCTTAAAGGGGAAACCTAATCTATCAAATGTGCAGATGCACAGTGTGTGTGCGTGTGTGTGTGTGTGTGTGTGTGTGTGTGTATTCACATCTTTCACAATGCTGATAAAAAACCAAATAGTGCTCCCAGAATGGGGTTTTAACTATGTTGACATTTGACAGAGTTCTGATACTGACTCTCTCTCTTTCTCTCTCTATCTCTATCTCTCCCCCCCCCCCTCTCTCTCTCTCTCTCTCTATCTCTCTCTCTCTCTCTCTCTCTCTCTCTCTCTCTCTCTCTCTCTTGCTCTCTGTCTCTCTCTGTGTGAAGCCAGCCAGACCCATGCCTCAGAAGTCAGCAGCCCTCCATGTGACTCACTTCAAATGCCCCCGTTACATTTCCAGACAAACTCTGCCCTTCCCATGTGTTCTCCAGCCCCCTCTCTCTCCATCTCCCTCTGTTGCTTTCCGTCACCTCTTCCCCCAGACACACAGAAATGCCAGCGAGGCCCTATCACGCTCTGTATATATATATACGCCTGCCACGAGCAACACAAAATGCAATAACAGCAATTACCACCAGAAAGAGTGAGGGAAACAGGATCCCGTTCAGACGTGGCATCGTGTAGCCAAACATAATCCAGATTGTGTCTGAGGCGAATATGCAGTCACACCCGCCTGTCAGCCAGGGTTGCATAGTTTCGGCTTAGTGTTTTGCTTCCTTCTATGGTGACTTCTGTTAAATCGTTCCCCATTCTCAGCGTTTCCTTGTTTAACCTATTGTGTCTCTTCAGATGCCCGCATGTTCCCGTACCTGTCCACCAGAGGGACTGCGTCTTCCTTGTATGACCCCCCCTTGTCCAATTAGCCACACACACACACACACACACACACACACCTGCATCTGGTCTCGTTATTACCTCTTGTATTTCAACTGACCTGACTTAATCTGACGCGTGCTACCGCAGAGCGATACAAATACATCTACGCTTTTTTTACGACCACACACTCTCATGAGTGTGTAGGTCTGTGTCACAGGAATCACTACGCAGCATTAACACACATCTCCCCTGGTGAATTTGCAAATAACGAGATGTATCACGCCCAAAATGTTTAAAATATACCATGAGGCTGGCGTCCATTTTGCCTTATGCCAGACAAGCTAGCTGGCTTTATTATGGTGCACCATAAAAAAAAAGTACTTTAAGATAAAAGTGTCTGCGAAATGACAAAATAGTCAATTGTATAAAAAGTGTAAAATGCCCATTTATCTATGCCTTTTTTTTTATTAAGTCTATCCTTTGGTTACTTTTATTATCAACATTGTTCATTATTATTTTTCATGTTTCTATTAGTTTTATCAATCCCACAATTCATTCTTTTGAATCATTATTTGTGCTCACCATTACGCAATATAAAGTGTAATTTTGTCACGCTGAATGACGCACCTTGAAGAGAATGTAACTGAGGGAGGTGTGTAACTGAGGATGTGATGGTTTACAAAGATGGGAATTGTGGGGTTTTTTTGTCGAACGATAAATCCTACAAATCCCAGAATGCCAGATGAAATCTGGAGCCCCCAGGGAGCATGAGCCTCAACAGCGTTGATGGAGAGGCAGACAGCAGTTCTCATATGAGGTCATCATGAAATCTATCCCAGCTGACGAGGAGGAAAACCACGGCTGAGACTGCAGAAGAAGTATGCGTGTGAGTGCGTGTGTGTGTGTGTGTGTGTGTGTGTGTGTGTGTGTGTGTGTGTGTGTGTGTGTGTGAAATAGACATCCGGAAGGCCATGGATTACTGTAATACACCCACATTCTGAGCTAAAACCCTCCCATGCAGACCATTAACAATCCCTGGGCTTTGGAAAAACTGCTTTGGTTTTGACTTTTGTTTTCTCTTTCCCTCCCGACGCTGGCAGTTGTGATAAGATAAAGCTGAGAAAGAGCTGACAGAGAAACAACGCTAATTAAAGACGTTTCTCCAGGAACCGCGCGCATCCACCTTCGACTCCGTCAGGTCATTAGGAGCGTTTTGCGGAGGCCCGGAAAAAATCCACAATTATTTTATTAGTCGGCTAATTACAAACACATCCGACGTTTTCGTCCGACTGGTCAGTAAGGTGTTTTTTTTTATTGTGTTGTATATGGCTGTTTGCTTTGTTTGTAAATGTGAATTAATTGGCATTTTGTGAAACCACAGGCAGTCGCGGCGTAACCCCAGCCTGCCAATTACCTCACCGAGCTCCAACGTTTCATCTGAGAAAGATGAAAAAAAAAGCCGAGCGGGGCCCTTATCGGCACAACAGAGCAAATTAAAATTTCACTCCAGCGTTGATGGAGCCGAGCTAGCCACGATGGAGGGATATGTAAACAAAAACAACATACGAGGGCAGTAGAGACACGGGGAAAGGCAGAGGAAACGAGAGAGCGATAAACGAAGGAACGAAGAAAAAGATAGAGATAGAGAACCGCTCTGTGTTAACAGTACCTCTGCAGACGCACACCTGCGCTGGCACACACACTGACGCACCCACGCACACGCACACATGCACAGGCGCGCGCACACACACACACACACACACACACACACACAAACACACACATTGGTAAAAGCGCATGTGGAAACATCTGTACCATCGCCTTGGCCCAAACCCACACACACACATACACATACAAACACACACAATCTAAATCATATACACACACCAGTACAACAACAAAAACTAAAACACACACACACACACACACACACACTCTCACCTGTACCTGTGCCTAACCCATAGGCTGCAGTGGAGGATGCAAAGCACCATAAATTATATTCAGGCAGGCAGAGTCAAAGCATCACTATGCACAAGTCTCCCTGAGATGGCTGCATAATACAATGTGACATTGATGCATCGCTCCCATTATAAAGTCTTTGTTCATATCACACTAATAATTCATAGGAGAGAAATGTAAACAGTATGCGGCGCACAGCCCTGCGCCGTGCAGGGATCATTTCAAGGTAAGCCCATTACTAAGGGGAGGGACTTGGTTTGGTCTTTGATATGCCGGCCTGAAGAACTGCTAGGCTTTTAAATAGCAGTTCTACATACGCACCTCACAAAAATACAAGGAATACGAAATACAGAGCATATACTAGCAATAGACATCAGTCCAAATTACAGATTTCACCTTATTTCTATTTTTACGAGGTCAGACTTTAAATGAGTTGTTGCCGTAATTATCTGAGCAGCAAGACTTAATTTTCTAACTTGCTGGGCCTGCATAATTATCTACGCTAATTATATTTATTGTTTCCTGTGTGTGTGTGTGTGTGTGTGTGTGTGTGTGTGTGTGTGTGTGTGTGTGTGTGTGTGTGTGTGTGTGTGTGTGTGTGTTTGCATGTGCGTGTGCATGCATGCACGTGCACACTGCATTACGCTCAGAGACTAATAAATGAATCTTAAGCACTGGGGAGGAAAGGTGTATCTAAATCCATGGTGACTGTCCACAGACTGGAGTATTGCTGCTACGCCGTCTTAAGTAGGCCAGCAAATAAAACACAGTCAAAGAAGAAAAAAAAACACATTACCCCTGATGTCCTGGATTTAGGAGGAAGCTTCAAAAATAAAGTGAGCAAGAAACACACACACACACACACACACACACACACATACACACACACAAACAGAGACTACAGGATAGAATTATGAACAATGTGCTATCTTATCATCATCATCACCATCATCATCATCAGGTAAAATGGGCTGTGGTAATTTACAAAACAAAGAATGCAACAATGCACTTCTGAGGAGACCAGTAATGAGCGTGCGCAAACACACACACACACGTAGTGTTTTTGGCCCTGTCTTCATTTTGGTGATCGGCCAGGCAAGTGAACGGCATGACGAGAGATACACACACACACACATAAGCCTTTGCTGTAAATGAAGCGCACTCATTTTGCACACAGCTTGCTCCAGGCAGTGGGGAGGGAAATTGAATTTGAAAGGTGTGTGGGGGGGGGGGTAGTGGGGTGGGGGGGGTAGTGGGGGTGGGGGTGGGGGGGCAGCTGGCAGTGCCAACAGGTGACGGAGGTGTGCTCCACACTTTTAAGTGGAGCACCGGCGTATCACGGGCCCAATTTAGAGGCCGTATTACTCACTATATATATATATATATATATATATATATATACACCGCTTGCCCTGCTTCTCTCCACCCCTGTCACCTTTATTTCCCCTGCATAGGAGAGGTGCTGTTGAGACTACATAAAGTATACTTTCAACCTGTGCATGCATATACATATGAATTCTTCTATAAAATTGTATATGCCTACATATGCCTATATATATATATATATATTTAAAAAAAATAAGAATCCAAATAATAATTTAACATGAATAATAAGAGTTCAAGTTATGATCATTATATTTTGACAAAAAAACTCAGGCTAGACTACTTATTAAAGAGAACAAAAATAATAGCATTGTCCACAAACTCGGTTTAACATTTTAAAATGTAATTATATTACCGAGTGACTATTAAAAAAGATACTTGAATTAGGCTACCTTACAATGGGTCTGTTTTTGAATCATTACACGGTGAGGTTTTTTCAGCTTTTTTCTGCTGCAGTTTTTCTTTTAATTTCTCTAAAGGTAAATTAACAAACCCAGGAAAACACACCCACGCCAAAAGCATTCATTCTCTTCCCTCCTGAAATTGTAGTTGATTGAAACAATAAATTGCTTTGTTTGTGAGAGACAGACAGATATGCTTCACCCCCAACCCCCCTCCCCCACACACACACAGACACAGACACACGCACCCCCCCCCCCCCCCCACACACACACACACACCCCCGTCTTCCAGATGTGCAAGTATCCAGCAGTGCGCATGATTCAGTGCATCAAAAACAAAACGATGTGTTGTAAGCAAAACGCCGCGTCTGTTGTGCACCACGTTGTGAGCGGGCCGCGGTGAGAGAGGGGGTGGGGGGGTCTGGGGGGGTCTGGGGGTCTCTCCCTGGCTGCTGGGTCTGGGGGGGTCTGCTCTCTTTGCACATGAGCAGCGCTTTTAGTGGGCTGCCCAGTGGGGCTACTGGGAGCCAATCAGATGGCAGATTGGATGTCAACTTTGAGCCAGCCTATCTAGAGAGCATTACAGCCAGTTTACGTCCGCTATTCAAATCGGACTGCGGGGAAATAAAGAGACACGCTCGCAACTTCAGCCACACACACACACACACACACACACACACGTTTTGGACAGAGAAAATAAAACCAAAAACCAAAAGAAAAATACTGCATAGGACCTATCCTGTATTATACAGGCAAAATTGGATTTTATATATATTTGATTTTATAATATTTGTCAAAATATAGAGGCAGACTATTATTATCTGCTGTGTTTTATTTAAAGAGCACGAAGACCGCTCTCTAAATAGTAGGTTTTCGCAACGTGTCAGACACCACGTAGGCAAAGGGGAATTTTTACCCCACATTACTTTTGTGCTTAAAGTTAGATACAAAGACAAGAACATATTTTTTTTACAAGCAGAAAATAGTTTTTGCCGTGTAATAGCCCAGAGCCTCCATGCCGTTTTTCTTATTTTTTTTTCTTTCCTACAGCCTGTTGTATTTTTTCCTACAGCATATGTTGCCTTTTTTCTTATCATATCTTTGTTAATTCATATATTCATATATGGTAATAATATCTAATAAACCTATTACCTAATAATAAGTATAATACCTACCTTACAAAAAAAAACATTATATTCTCTATTCGGCCTATTCGAATATTTTAAGGATGATTCGCAGATGAAAACATTTCAATTGCCATTCCTTTAGGCCTAGGGCAGGTTTCCAATGCATAAGCTGAGAAAGTTAGACAGCCAGGTAGCAGCTTATAGGAGGTCAAATGTAAGCTCAAAAACAACAACAACAACAACAACAACAACAACAACAACAACTCGTGTTTACCTGCGTCCTGCCGAGGCCTTGTCCTCCATTGCCTGCGTGGGGGTGGGCCCTCTGCCCTCCCCAGCTGTGGGCCGAGGGGTTTCCATAATGAGAGCCCATGTCTTTCCCCAGACCCATGCCACTCTGCTGCTGCTGCTGCTGCTGCGCCGAGGGGGCACTATAGTCTTGGTACCCACCGCCATAACCTCGCATCATTGGACTCGGAGACGTCAGCAGTTGGTTGAGGGTCGGGGTGGACCCTGAGGGATGCTGCTGCTGTTGTTGCTGCTGCTGCTGACTTTGCCCGGGGAACCTTTGAAAGGAAGCAGATCCAAGAGAGGTCTTCCCGTGGCTCGCCGAGGAGCTGTTGCTCATCATCATGTTACCTGGCTGCTGCTGCTGATGCTGCTGATGCCGCGAGCTCGAGGGACCCATCATCCCGTAGGCCGCGCCGCCATAGCCCGCCCTGTAGCCAGGGTAGTGGTTGTACTGGCTGTTGGTGTGGTGGTACCCGCTTTCCTGGGAGTTGTCCACGCTGTTGCCGTGCGGCGAGGAGTGCATCATAGCGGCCATCCCGCCGCCCTGCTGTTGCTGCTGCTGCTGCTGTTGCTGTCCGCCATGTTGATCATAACAAGGCCTCGAAGTGTAATAGTTGTTGTTGTTGAACTCGGAGTTGCCGCTGGCACCGACGTGGTTGGCGGCCGGTCCCAAGTTGGGGTGCTCGTATCTGCTGCCCATCATCCTCTCCCCGGGTTTACAGGTGAGCTCCCCATCACCCTTACCCAGCATCATCTGCTGCTGCTGCTGCTGATGCTGATGCTGCTGCTCCCGCTCCCCCCCTAAGAGGTTCTCCTTCCCGCCATGGAGTGGGTTATCCATGGTGGCGGCGGTGGCCCTACCTTGTCCGTTGTTGTTGTTGGTGTTGGTGGTGTTGTTGAGGTTGTTACTTTGTATCTGACGCTGCTGGTGTGGCGGAAATTGGGTGAATTGCTGCTGCTGCTGCTGCTGCGGCGGCGGCGGCGGCGGCGGTTGAGGCTGAAGCTGAGGCGGCTGAGGTTGAGGCGCACCTCCGCTCCCCACATATTTCATCTTATGGTTCGCCAGCATGCCCGTCGTTTCCACCGAGGGAGCCGCCGTTGAATTGGTCGACGTCGTCACGGACGTCAAGCCGTCCGCGTCCCTGTTCCCGTCCCCGTCCCTGTCCCTGTCGCCGGCGTCCGGGTTGCTATTCGCCGAAGTTGAATGGACCATGTTCAGCTCGTTTCGGTGTCGGCGGTGGTTCTGGTGATGGTCCACGTTATTTAGAGTCCCATCTCCGGCTCCGAGCATCGGTCCGGTTCGCGGTACGGTCCCTCCTCCTCCTCCTCCTCCTCCGCCTCCTCCTCCTCCTCCTCCTCCTCCACCTCCTCCTCCGCCTCCTCCTCCTCCGGATTTTCCAGAATTTAGTTCTGGACCCAAACCGCTGGATAATTTCTTGTTTTTGTTACTAGTTCTGCTCGGTGCCGACGCTACTTGCGCAGCCATCGCCACTACATCTCAACGCGCAGTGACAGCAGAACCGCGCGCGTAGTACAGCAACGCTGAAAACTGAGACAAGAGAGGGGGAGGATGGGGGGTGAGGGGGGTGGGGGCGGGCCGCGGGGTGATGGGGGGTGGGGGGTGGGGTTGGTGGGAAACAACAGGACTAGGAAGAAGCAGAAGAAGAAGAAGAAGAAGAAGAAGAAGAAGAAGAAGAAGAAGAAAAAAATGCGATGGAAAAAAACAAGCTTTGTTCTTGGCGAGGAGGTATGTGGATGAAACGCTCCACTGACAGCAGGGAGAAGAAGAAGAAGAAGAAGAAGAAGAAGAAGAAGAAGAAGAAGAAGAAGAAGAAGAAGAAGAAGAAGAAGAAGAAGAAGAGAACAAGAACAACAAGAACAAGAAGAAGAGCAGTCAGGGAGGGTTAATGTCAAAAGTTTCCAAGCCGGGTTTTAAATACAACTTTTTTGTTCCCTCCTCTCCTCCATCCCGGTGGTCTGGTGGATGTAGCGGCGCCTCCCAGAGCCTCCTGGCCCAGCATGGCAGCAGAGAGAGCGGCTCCAGCAGCTCATCACCTCCAGGCTCCGGCGCGCCTCGCCTGGAAAACCCGGACTGGACTCGTTGCCTTCACAACACCATGTTGTCATGTTGTTTTATTTTGTTTTAAGGTATAGCTATGATGGTGAGTCGGTGATAACCTACATCTGTGATGGGATGCATTGCATTTACAGAAACAGGGTGAGGGTGGTGGTGGTGGTGGTGGGGGGGGGGGGGGGGGGGGGGGGTGAGTTTTGCTCTATGAAAACGAGTTTTGTTTGTCTGTACTTCCCAAAAACCACACGGTTCGTCGTCATCATCATCATCATCATCATCATCATCATCATCATCATCATCATCATCATCATCATCATCATCATCATCATCTTTATTTTTTTTGGGGGGGGGGGATAACACCCGTGGATATGGGATTGCTTTGGAGTGACGCACAGAGTATAGGCCTAATGGACACGTCTGTGGATATATATATATATATATATATATATATATATATATATATATATATATATATATATATATATATATATATATATATATATAAGCTTCACCTGGAGCTAAATGGCTCCACATCACAAACACGCGTGGGGGGTGAAATGCCCACGCGTGTTAAACCCACTTTCTCCCACCGTCCACCACCACCGGCTCCAGTTCTGGGTTTTCCTCTCCCCCCTTTTTCCCTTTGGCTGAAGCCAGTTTTATGCATATCTGACAGGAGTCGGACACGCAACCGCAAGCTGTGCGCAATAACGCAATAACGCAATAACGCTGCCATCAGGATGAGACTGTAATCCCAGCGCCGCGGACGGCATCTGTAACGTTGCAGCGGAGAGCATCCCATGCATCCCGTTTCATTTGACATGATTTCCCTCACGAATAAAGACGTTCATCTTGGTTTTTAAAGGCAATAACCATCTACTCCCCTTTTTCTTTATTTTCAGGGAAAAAAACTAAAAAAAGTTTGGCGAGATCTAATAGCGAGAAAAGAGAAAAATATATACACAGTCACGTTTTTTAATGAAAAAAACCTTCCTTTTTTTTGATCCAAACTACCAAAAAATCTTCATATTCCATCAGCGTTATTTAAACATGACTCCTAAATGCAAAATAGTGCTTGGTAAAGAAGTTGAAGTGTCTGCTGGGACCTGAATGAGCAGAGGGTCCGCTTTGATGAGGTCGGCTGCATTTGATCAACAGAGAGAGTAGCAGATCAAAGGGGGACGAGAGGGTTCACCGGAGAGGGATTTGTGGATGAAGGTTGTTGTGGTGATGGCCATGATAATGAATGATCACATTTGTGCGGCTGTTGCCCGGTGCAGTCCTAATAGGCTGGTGGGGGTAGGCCACGGTGGATGATGATGGTGATGACGGTGATGGTGATGACGATGGTGATGATGATGATGATGATGATGATGGTCATGGTGATGATGATGACGATGATGATGATGATGATGATGATGATGTCATCATCATCGAAAAATAATGTGTGTGTCGGTTTAGGCCTATACGGACGCACACGCACGCACGCGCACGCGCGCACGCACACACACACACACACACACACACAACACACACACACACACGTGGCGTTGGCTTTGCAATAGGATGCGCTACGCTTGCGACCCATAAGATGAACGTCACTTTCGAGGCAATTGCGAATACATGTCTTAAGCAAACGGATGCATTCTCCAATACACTATTGTTTTGCCATTCTTCATTGAGGCTGCAGCAGTGAGTGGGAAATGGTTCAGTCCAGTACGCGACTATGGGAAGACCCCTGCTGGAGATCCGCTGTACGTGCACATCTCCTTTTGTATTGCAACGGCGCCCATACACACATTTCAGAAACACAGACAACAAGGAGGTGAGCAGCGTGCCTGAAGTATTATTGATATTTCTTTCCATGCACATCGTTATTTGAAATCATTTGAGTTTGTTTTATAATATAAAAACACATGAGCACCAGTATATAGGCCTATAACGTCATGCGGTTTCTGTTATTTTCCAGGCCGATCTCCTCTGTTCAATGGCGAGAGCTCAAAGTGAGTGACAAGTGGTGTGTCTAGAAACCAATTTCAGTTTGTCTTCATGGGCACATATGGCCATGAATAAAAAGCCCAGTTGCTGTTAGAGGCCCTCTTCAGAGTCCCAGTGGTCCTCAGTGAGTAGCAGGCCTATAGTCCCAGCCTATATGCCATCAACCTGAACAGATGGCTGTGTATCTATAGGCTGGAGGAGGACACACAGAGAGGACTCACATTTACATTCACAGGGCGTTCACTCGCCCCTGTGTGTGTGTGTGTGTGTGTGTGCGTGTGTGTGAGAGAGAGAGAGAGAGAGAGAGAGAGAGAGAGAGAGAGAGAGAGAGAGAGAGCGTGCTTATAGGCCTGTGCTTGTGTGTGTGTGTGTGTGTGTGTGTATGTGTGTGTATGAGAGAGAGAGAGAGAGAGACACAATGCATTAGACTGAAACAATTACTGACTGTGAATCAGAACTTGAACAAGCCCATTGACATGCATGGTAGAGGACTGGCTGAGTGTATATATATATATATATATATATATATATATATATATATATATATATATATATATATATATATACTGCACACCTATCCTGGTCAGAACAAAGATCCACCACCAAAGCCCCCCCCCCCCCCCCCTGGCTGCTATCTCTACGTTGTGCACGACTCTTCCAGATCAAAGTCTCAGTCTGATGTGATCTGCAGCAACACTAAAGGCTTGCCGGTGGAGGGAAAAGAGGAACCTGGGCCTCATTTGCATATTCTATGATAGCGCCACAGCGTTCCATTTTTTATTTCCTTTCCCTTTTCTTTTTTTTTTCTTCTTCGTCTTTTTTTTTTCAAGCTGTCAGCGGCGGCGTTGGGGGCGGTGGCGGTGGCGGCGGCGGCGGCGGCAGCTCGGGCTGCGCCGCGTCGCACCATGGCTTTACGGCTCTAATTTCCCTCTCTCGCTCATTAAAACAGCCCACTGTTCTTCCCATTAATCCACAGACCCACTGATCTCTTTGAATGGCAAGGATAGGGAGAGGAGGAGGAGGAGGAGTAGGAGGAGGACGAGGAGGAGGAGAGGGGGAGAGGGTTAGGGGGGAGGAGGAGGAGGAGGGGTTGTGAGAGCAATGGCTCAGCGCATTTGCATTTATGTTTAATTTATAACCTTCGGGGGCCCCCTGATGCAGCAAGATTGAAACAATAACTCCAGACAAACACGGGCAGGGGAGGAGGGGGTGGGGGGGGGGGGAGTAGGAGGTAGAGGAAGAGGAGGAGGAAGAGGAGGAGGAGGGTAGAGAATGGGTGGAAGGATGGATGGATGGGTGAATAGATTGATGGATGGATGAATGGATGGATGGATGAATGGATGGATGGATGAATGGATGTAGGATAGATGGATGGAGGGACAGATAGATAGATGGATAAATGGATGGGTGGACATAAATGATACAGATTTAGGTGGAAGATGTGCTTTGTGTTTGTGTGCATGTGCTCGAAGAAAGGAACGTGTATGCATGTGGCACGTGTGCGTGCATGCACACACGCACACACACACACACACACACACACACACACACACACACACACGCATTGACAGAGAGGCAGAGGTCTCCGGTGTGCGGGGGGATAACATGCCACTGTGGCTGTCTGTCAGGAGAAGTGCTGAAGCTGCGGGCCTGTTCGGGGGGGGGGGGGGGGGGGGGGGTCTGCAGGAACCATCCCCCCCCCCCCCCCTCCCCCCCCCTCCCCCCCCCTCCCCCCCCCCTCTCCACCAGCCCCCAGCCCCCAGCCCCGAGCACGCAGCACGTAGCAGCACAGCACCACACAGCACACAGCAGACATAGGCAGCGCAAGCCTGGCCGAGCACAGAAATTGGGTCATCCTGAAACACACACACACACAACCCAGGAGAATGCAACCCCGGTGTCACACTGTGTGTGTGTATGTGTGTGTGTGTGCGTGCATGAGTGCGTGTGTGTGTGTGTCTGAAAGAGGAGGAAAAAAGCATGCACGGCAGGAGTGGAAATAGCTGATGGCTTGTGTACGAGCGAGACAGCGTGATAGTATATTTTGCATGAGCAGGGTGAGGAGGTGGAAAAAGACTCGTACGCGAGGGGGAGGGTTTGTAGCTGAAAACCATGTAAGAAAAGAAAGCCAGCCAGCCACTGTGAGCACACCTTATGGAAGTGCATCAACTTGATCCATAGTCTTTTCATTTCAGGCTTGGCTAAATAACAGCATTTGCATTGATCAGTCTGATAAAAACTAGGCAACAATAGGCTGGGCTGTGTGTGTGTATGTGCATGTATGTGTGTGTGTGTGTGTGTGTGTGCTAGTATGCATATGTGTGTGTGTGTATGTGTGTTTGTATGTATTTGCATGTGTGTGTGTGTGTGTGTGTGTGTGTGTGTGTGTGCATGTGTGGTTGTGCATGTGTGTGTGTGTGCAAGTATGCATGCATGTACGTTTGTGTGTGGGTGCGTGTGTGTGTGTGTGTGTGTGTGGTGTGCGCGCACCTAAGTTTCTAACAAAGCCCATCTCTCCCTCTGCCTCGCATGCACCGGCTCCTTGTGGAGCCGAGGGCCTCACCGGAGTCCTAAAGACGGCTATGATGGAGGAAATGTTTTCCGACTGCTCTTGAGACGACTGGATGGCTGCCGCGGTGTCCGCCGTGGCTGCCTTACCGAAACACAGAATCGCAGAATTCCCACGACGCCCTGCATTCTATTTATGTGTTATGAAAAACATGATTCAAAAGCAGAAGAAGAAGAAGGAAGAAGAAAAAAAAATGAGGAAGGCAGCCATGCTCCACTTTCACTGTCAGCTATCATGTGAAGTGTGAAGAGAGGAGACGGAGGATGAGCGAGATGCTGAGAGAGAGAGAGAGAGAGAGAGAGAGAGAGAGAGAGAGAGAGAGAGAGAGAGAGAGAGAGGCAGAGAGAGAGGAGAGTAATTTTTTCTTCATCTACAGATCCTATTCTCATGGTGACAGGGGACTGGGCTTCTCAGCCGCCCACCCCCCCCCCTTCCTCCCTCCTCCAGCATCCCCACTCTGTCTCTCTGTCTCTCTGTCTCTCTCTCTCTCTCTCTCTCTCTCTCTCTCCCTCCCTCTCTCTCTCTCCCTCTTCTTTCCCTCTGACGCCTGTCACTGGCGCTCTCCTTCCCTTCTCCTCTCTCCTGAGCGGAGGAGTGTGTGAAGTGTCCCCCGAGAGGCACAGACTCAAAGACGGCATTTACAAGATCCACACTCGGCCCACTTTTAACTGCCTGTGAAAAACTTCTCCCTGCGCCTTTGATGTGCCAACCTAATGGGGGAAGCGCTCGCTGGCAGTCATTGCATATGTTAGCCCGCAACGCGAGCTAATCCGCTAGCATTAGCGAAGGTAGACGTCACGCCACTTGCAAGCTAGCAAACGCTGCAACGTGTTGTGTAGCCTGGCGTGTACCGTTTGGAAATATGGCAAGTTGGCAACGCAATGCATCAAGGTTTAAAAGTGAATGGATGCGTATAGTAGGTAATGGAGGCAAATGACTAGCAGTAGAAACGGTTCTTAGCTTCCACATAATCACAGAATGGTTAATTTTGGAGTTGGAGTTATGAGGTGAGTGTGTGACGCAGTAAACAAATGCATGGAAATGATCAGCTGTCTGCTGAGACTGTAAAGGCCTTTTCAGACCAAACGCGAATAAATCGCACGTCAATTTAAAAATGCGAACCCATCTATCTCTCTATGAGTCTATCCACACCGAGTGCGAAACTCGTTGCGGATTTATTTTTTTCCGCAGCTGGTTCGATTTCTGTGAATTTCGGATGCCGAAAAAAAGCATCCATTCAATAAAATAATGACTTTTGCTCACGCAATCAATCGATTTCCAAAGAGAGTAGACAGGAGGAGGAAAGCCAAAGAGAGGAAGCGTATGGGCTCACTGTCCTCCCTTGAACAACCCACGAGCTCCGGAGGTATTATAAGCTGACATTATAAACTGACTGTTAAAGGCCATGCAGTATCACATATAATAAACGCATGTGATAAACACATTTTGATTTATACAATGCAAACATATACTAACCCCCTCACACACACACACACACACACATACACGTTTTCTTCTTCTGCTCCATTTCTTCTTCTTACACTCCCTCATATCAATCAAACAGTTGCTCCAGCGCTAGTCCTCCACCAGCGAACTTTTAATTTTCTGTGAAATGCATGGAGCGCGATTATTCGTGTCGGTCTTGGCATTTTCGTTTTGTTTTTTCATTTCATCCCTGGTGTGTAAAGGCCTTTCACAGTGACAGAAATCTGGAGGAATGATGGAATTAGCTGATATTCTTTGATCATCTGACAATAAACCAGAAGTGGTGATAGTTGTGGGAGAACTCTCACAAACTGTATGTACTGAAACACATTTTGGTAATTTTGGTAACACTCATAGTCAAAGACCGAAATATTAATCAGGGCAACTGGTGCCTAGATTTTGCTGAAAGGTCAAAGGTCACATGGCACAATTTGGCGCATGTCTGCTTGAGAACATGTGCAAAGCAGAGGCGGAAATATGTTCATGCATATGTCCACGTAGCAACCATCGGAAAACCTAAACTACACAAGAACACAAACCTGTGCAAGACTGTAAACAACTGTTCTCATCTTTAACGGCGATGCAGAGAGGTAAGGCTTTTATAATGAACAGAGGCATTTGGAACCATTTTAAATTAGGCTAATTAAGTTTCTGTTTTGTTTCTTGTTCAGGAGGCATGATCAAAGTGATATTTCACCAATTTGTGTCGACTCTAGGGGAGGGTGTGTGTGTGTGTGTGTGTGTGTGTGTTGTGGAGTGACCAGGCTGCCAAGGCCCTCCACAGTGGCTGGGGAGAGACTTCAGCACCGAGGACAGCGACCAGAAGCCGCGTGAGCTCATTAATGATCAATTTTACTTTGCACAGCTGCTGCAGGTTTGGCGATCGGCAACCACTCCCTAATCAAGCCTCACCCTACATCCTCTCCCCTCCCTAATCAAGCCTCACCCTACATCCTCTCCCCTCCCTAATCAAGCCTCACCCTACATCATCTCTCCTCCCTAATCAAGCCTCACCCTACATCATCTCCCCTCCCTAATCAAGCCTCACCCTACATCATCTCTCCTCCCTAATCAAGCCTCACCCTACATCATCTCCCCTCCCTAATCAAGCCTCACCCTACATCATCTCTCCTCCCTAATCAAGCCTCACCCTACATCATCTCTCCTCCCTAATCAAGCCTCACCCTACATCGTCTCTCCTCCCTAATCAAGCCTCACCCTCATCTCTCCTCCCTAATCAAGCCTCACCCTACATCATCTCTCCTCCCTAATCAAGCCTCACCCTACATTCTCTCCCCTCCCTAATCAAGCCTCACCCTCATCTCTCCTCCCTAAACAAGCCTCACCCTACATCATCTCCCCTCCCTAATCAAGCCTCACCCTACATCATCTCTCCTCCCTAATCAAACCTCATCCTACATCATCCCTCCTCAGCCACAGAAGAGAGAGAGGTTGCACACCAGTAACCTAAGCAGATGGTTGCCGGTGGAGAAAGACACCGAATACGTGTTGGTAGTCTTGTCTATTGACGAAAAGAAGAGGAATTATGAGAGGAACTTGAATGCTCTTAAACCAACTTTTCTCCTGTGTGTGTCCCCAGGCCCAGAGAGACTAACCCCCTACTGGACATTGCACCGATCCGGGAAGAACTAGGAATTAGTTTAGTCAACCATCTAAAAACCCCTCCTTCAATTAATACAACGCCTTTTTCCTTTTCCATTTTCAAGATTAAGTGTGACCTCACTGGGTGCAAACTGCCACAGTGTGTGCGTGTGTGTGTGTGTGTGTGTGTGTGTGTGACAGCGTTTCGGGGGTACAGGTTCAGCTTGCCATGCGTAGGGGATCATGAGATCAAGTGTTATGAATAATGAAGTGCTGATAAGACTGAACAAAACAATGGATGTGTGTTTTCATTTCCGGCTTATTAGCAACAGGATTGGAATCGAAACAATTAGAACATGATTATTTCAGTATATGTTTGTAATGTTTTAGCCTCAGTATCAATGGGGACCCTCTCCTCCTCTGAGCCCAGCCTCAACAGGAACAGAGAAATCAAAGGCATGCGGATGCCTTGACCCGGGAGCTCAGCCTCTGAGAGCAAGCAGCTGTTTTGATCTTATCTAATATTTATGAATAACTTCCTTGATATTTCCTGCGCTTCGCGAAGCCGTCTGCTTTTACAGTGTTACACAATAATGTCTTGGAGGGGAAAGAACAGAGATCAAACAGGGGCCCAGGCTTAGAATACAGAGTGTGCACTCACTTCTCTCTCTTTTCTTCCCCTCTCTCTCTCTCTCTCTCTCTCTCTCTCTGTGGCCCAGGAGGCCTCCCAGCAGTCAGCCATCTGACGCTGTGTGATTGCTCCACAGGGCAATTGTGTGTGCCTAGATGTGTGTGGGTGCACTTGCACATGTGTGTGTGTGTGTGTGTGTGTGTATATACTATGTGTGTGTGCGATCGAGAGAGAGAGAGAGAGAGAGAGAGAGAGAGAGAGGGGCTTGTGTATCCATCCTATGCGCGTGTGCGTGTGTGGTTTGTGCAATAGAGCTGACGCCGCGCTTTCCTTGTCCTTGGCTCAAAGAGCCAACCAGCTACTCAACGAGCTTTCCTTTTCTTTTTTTTTTCCATGTACGGTAATGGCATCAGATGCTTGTCACTATCTCTTCACAAAAGTCAAGTGTTCTCAATGTGTTATTTGCCCAAAGTGGCCTTATTCCAGGGCTCTATTGCTAGCCTAATGGAGGCGAGGCGACACGGAGACTCTAATTATGGATAGCAACGATCAGGCCTGATAATATTGAGAGCAAAGTGGGTAATTTATGGCTGTTGTGTTGAAGGGTAAAGGGGTGGAGAGCGTGGAGAGAGGTGGTGTGGGATGGGGGGGGGGGGGGGGGGGGGGGGAAGAGAAGAGAGGAGAGGAGGTGGGGAAGAGGAGGTTGTTTTCTTGTGTCACCGCCTCGCCGTCCGTCCCCCTAATCATTCCCCACCCACCCACCCCACCCCACCCCACCCCGCCGAGCAGAGAGCTAAGACGCAGCCACAGCCGTGGAATATTAATGGACTGTGTGACATTATGGTTCCCGCCTATTCAAAAAGGAATATTTTATTACATTATGGGCCATCAACAGGTGATTTCTCACGGCCCCTAAGCTTTTCTCTAAGCACACTCCCATTTTTACAAAGTGTTCGCGCACAACAGATCAAGTGGCCATTCATCTTGTTTAATACACAACCTATGGGCATTTGCTTACAGATCAATGATTGTCTGCCACTTACCTTGTTCTCTCCTGTTATCTGGCTAAGAGATGATCCTGTAAAGATGATTGACTATGAATATGTGAGACAAGCTTTGAACACATCAAGCCCACCAAGGCATCCCCACCTCTCTCTGCTGCAGGCCTGTTGCTGTCTAGCCTAACATAATCCCCCCCCCCCCCCCCCCTCCCCCGGATGTATGGTATAGGTGGGACACAAAGAGTTGCCCTTTACCTTAAGTAGGGGCCCTGAGGTAATCGGCTCATTGCGATCAATACGACACCGAGAGCAGAGCTCTCACCCGACACCCGAGCGACTGCGCCGCTCCGAGTCTGCAACCGATTCTGTCAACGCTCGCGCACGCCCAAAAAAAAATCAAAGACCCGCCATCTCCCCCCTGAGTTATCTGTCCAAACAATTAAAACGGGGTGGTGGGAGGTGGGGGGGGGTGGCTCTTTGTAGCATCATGCCACTTAACATGTCAGACAGGAAGAGAGAGGAAGGCAAGCCAGTACAGAAGACGCGCTATCACCGCCGCTGCCTCCTCCAATGACAAGCCCCGTGGAGAGAGCGCCACACGCTGCCACGGGAGAGACGGCGCTGTTGAAAATTTTAATGTTTAAAAAAAAAAGAAAAAAAAAAGATGCTCAATATTTTAGGGAACAGACAATCCTGCCATTTTTTCGGTCATCAGCTGTTTGACTCCTCTGTGAATTAGGGAGAAATACTGACACCAGAATATTCTCTTTGTGCGTTGCTTTTGACATTTCTGAGGAGATTTCTGAGGGAATCATTTTCGCATTGTGAAATATCATTTCATAGCGAGGACGATTTCTCTGATCATTCAATATCAGAGCCTCATGAAAGCCACCAATAGATCAATGGGGATTCCTGTCTTTTTTTTTATCCGTCTCACATTCACACAGCTGGTGGCCAGAGTACCACAGCACAAAAATTGCCACTGTTTCATTTCTGATGGAGATGATATGAAGATAGTAGATCGCACGTGTTACGGGGCTCCGGATTCATCGCACGTAGCCGACTATGGGGCTGTCTCAACAAACCTGAAAAATAATACCCAAATAGGATTGTGAGGGTGCTTGTGAATATACAAAGCTAATTAGCTTGACATCGCTGACCCCATAAGCATGTGCATGGGAACAGAGCCCATCAACCACAATCACATCCAGCTCAAGAAAGAAGACCAGCCTGCCATCTATTTGTTCGACAACAAAGCATTTGGTGAGAATAATACATTCTCTGTTCACATTTTTAAGCTTGACTGGCTTTAAACATGATATGAAAAAAGGGGCTATTTCATGGACTTTCTCTGTGCTCTATATATAATCCAGAGGATGAAATTCATAATCAACCAGACAGGGGAAAAGGTTTTTTAAATTTTTTTTTTAAAGCAAGACCCCAATTATACCCTGCCTCAAATTAGCATGTTTAATGCACCAAATGTTTTAATAAGGAATAAAAGGAAGGGGGTAGAAGACAAAAGGCAACTGCGTAATAAGATTATCTCTGCCAGGCGGCCAGCGAACATCATTGTAAATGGACCAGATTACAAATCACATTCAGAACAGCCTAATCCGTGAAAGACTCCCGATATGATTATTTTTCATTACTGTCTGGTGACAGAGAGCGAGCGCGAGAGAGATGAATTTATGTTCAATCCTACGCATCCTTTTAAAGAGCGGTTAGCACACACAAAGGCAGCGAAGGCAGTTGAAGATTAGCCGAGTCCGAGCCCATCTGTGATAAACTTGAGCAGTTTGGCCACAGACCCAGATAAACATGATTCTGAATGCCAGACGATGCAGTCGCTCACGCCAGCCACAGATCATCCCCAGGGATCAGGCATTTTCATAATGTATAAAGAGTGTATCACACTTGAAACAGCATGCATACATACATACATACACACATAGTGCCCAGATTTCAGTGTAAGAGACGTCGGATAAAAATGCATTACATAGCTCTTGGCTTCAGTTCTGACACATTCCTCTCTCGCTCGAGTCCTGACTGCTAGGTTGCCAGCTAGTAAGCATGTTGGACTTTGGTTCATCTTTGCTTCCAGTGTTTCTTGCCCCCCACTGCCCCCCATCCATCCTTGCCTTGTCTGTGTCCCAACCCTCTGGGGCCAAACTCAGCCTCCTTCATCCCCGACCTCCCCTTAGTTTCTGACAAGGTCAAACATCTCCCAATAGGAATATCTAGGTTCTGCCTCTTGCTAGGGAACTACCCAAGTCATACATTGTGAAGGTCAGGGGCTGCATAATGAACTGGAAAATGTCAATTCTATTACTCTCCACTTACACAGCGGATTTTCCAGCACCAGGAACAAGGGTGATATTTACCCTTTTTTTACGCGCAGGGGCCCCCGAGCGAGGAGGCCTCTTAATCCAGCTTGAGGTGTGAAATTGAGTCGTATGTGTGTGGGAATGTGATTCCCTGGGTGCCAGAGACAAGTGAAACGGCAATTTTATACTACCGTGCCACCTGTGTGCCGGGCTGCCTGTGTCTAGTTTCACCTGGAGAGGGAAAATGCATTGAAAGAAAATGAATTGGAGTCGTGTAACACATTTCCTCCTATACTTCAAACACACACACACACACACACACACACACACACACACACACATCTTTTAACAAGACTCACCCTCTGCTAAAAAGATGAAACATAGAAACATACAAATAATGGCAATGTCAATTACAGTCAACAGCTGGTTGAGCCAATGAATGCATTCATAAATGCAAAAGTGTAATGTAAAAATATTTATTTATTTTTTTGTACACCAAAATATATGTGATGGCACACTTCATAATGATCACCCTAATTACCACCCCCACTCTCCTCCCACCGCTCCCAGCTCCATCCACAGGCCAACGGGAACAGCAGCGGCTGCATAAATAAGCGAGAGAAGTGACAGGTCCGAGATGACAAAAAGGGCATCCAAAGGAGAGCGTTAATAATGATCCCGCTAAAACAATTTCCATTAATTTTCGGTTCCCTCGCCGAGGAGCGGTATCTACACGCCTGAGGCAGGTTTAAATTGCATAGCCTGCCTTCGGAAAAAGAAGAAGTCACCGCGCGACTCCCCAGTGTCCGGCCTCCATCATCAGAACAGGAAGACACAAGCGGGGACCCGGGAGAGACGGTGCTGCCTGCACCGCAATGGAGGCTTGTAAAGCTAAGCTATTAGCACAGTCACCGCCCTGGCCAGGAGGACAACAGGCTTTGAGGGACTTGTATTGTTTCCTATATGATGCACTGTAACAGCGTGTCGGGGGAGAATTGCACAATTGCAACGGGGGGGGGGGGGGGGGGGGGGGGGGGTTGCACAATTTAGACCAACGCTGGGAATCTCTTGGAATTGCCACCGTGGGTAAGAGATAATGCTCAGGCTAGCATTTTCTGTAATGCTATGTTCTTCAAGGCGTAATAAACACGGACAACACACACGCGCACACACACACACACACACACACACACACACACACACACACACACACACACACACACACACACAGAGGCAAGCGCTATATGCCTAGGCTGTCCTGCGCAACAGCGAGCAGTCCAATGTCAAAAGGTAGGACGTGAATAATACCTGCGCTCCATATTCTGATTCACTGCCAGAGAGTGGATCACTCCGACACGGGGTCACTTACACAGTCGGCGCGTAGGGGGGTGACGGGAGCGGGCGACACAGAGGCCTGGCCGTGGTGGTGGTGGTGGTGGGGGGGGGGGAGAGACAGAGAGAGAGAGAGAGAGGGAAGGCAGCCAGCTAATGTCACACGCACCAGCACTAGGGATCCTCTCTCCCCTCTGTACCCCCCCCCCCCCCCCTCCTCCTCGCCTCAGCCTCCTCTCCTCGCGGCCATTGCTCGCGCTCCCGCTCCCTCGCTCTCTCCCTCGCTGGCTCGGTGACACCGGCCCCGTCTCCTGGGTGCCGGCGCACCTGGCCGTCTGTCAGCAGGCGCAGGTTTCCGAAAGGAGGGCATCGAGGTTAGCGGTAGGTAAAGGGTGGGGGGGGGGGGGGGGTGGGATGGAGGGACGCGGTGTGTGTGTGTGTGTGTGTGTATTTTAATATTTTTACAGGGGGAATACGGTTTGTATAGTAAACACAATGCTCTGTAGAGAAGGGGGATGCTGGCGTCACATCCACAGTGTGCTCCTCTGATGTGACAGCAAGTGAATGGGGGGGAGGGGACACACATCCCAAAATAAGAGCAGAGCAGAAATAGTGTTGCGTGGAAAATAGGCAAACACACACACACACACACACACACACACACACACTGTACTAAATAAGTTTGCCCATAAAACTTTCTTTAATATCCTGTCTCCTGGCTTCTTCCTCTTCTAAGAGGGGCGTCTTATTTGCAAGAGGGAACCGGGAGGAGAGACGGCTACCCGCCAGCCAGGCCGATGGGGGAACTCACAAGGGAGTGTGTGTGTTTGTGTGTGTGTGTGTGTGTGTGTGTGCGTGCGTATGTGTGTGTTGATTAATAACGGGAGGGCAGGGCATTGCTTGGGCTGTGCCTGTCTGAAAGCTGGAGGAGAGAGACGAAGTGAGATAGATAAAGAGAGGGATAGCGAGAGGGAGGGAGAGATAGATAGTGCGAGAGAGAGAGAGAGAGAGGGAGGGAGAGAGAGAGAGGGAGACGTCGAGTGAGGGATGTCGAGAGGGAAGGAGATACTGTGCGCGCGAGCGAGAGAGAGAGAGAGAGAGAGAGAGAAAGAGAGAGAGAGAGAGAGAGAGGGATGGCGAGAGAGAAGGAGATAGTGAGAGAGAAGGAGATAGTGAGAGAGGGAGAGAGGGAGGACAGTTCTTTTCACTGCTGCCCAGGGAGAGGTCTGCTGGCTGTGGGGGTAATGAGCCAGAAACAGGCTGAGAGGGAGAGAAAAAGAGGAGAGAAGGCTGGAGAGCAGCAGAGTGTAGGAGGCACAAGGACAGGCCATCGCATATTGGCTCCCCCCCCCCACCACCCCTTTCTCCCTCTCTCTCTCACTCAATCTCTATGTCTCTCTCTCTCACCCTCCTACCCATGGCCCTGCAGCAAGGCAGGCAGCATCAAGGCTTCTGTGGTTCCTCTTATGCCTTCTGACATGCGTTCCCTCACTGCCCTCTGTCAGGCTCTCTGTCTGTTCTGCTCCATGTCACACGCCCCTCCCTCCCTCCCTATCAAAAAATATACATGCTTGTGTGTGTGCAGTCTCACACACAGGCAGCGAGCAGGTATACGCAAACGGCCGCGCGCGCACCGGCTCACGCGCACACACACACAAAAGGGCACCATTTATATAAATTGTTTTATGTTCATATGTTTCGTATGCATGCGCCGGCGCGGCTAGAAGAAACATTTATCTTTCCAGGGCGAGAAGGAGGCCGGTTATAATCTAAATTCAGTGATACCCTTGCCTGCGTACACACACACACACACACACACACACACACACACTCAATATATGTCACTCCTGTGGCGTTCACAAGGGCTCCTCCTCCTCCAATGCGAGACTCTATAGTTGTGCGGTGGTGGTGCCGTGACCCAGCCCCGGGACGGTACATCATCCACACACGCGCGCGCGCCGCAACTCAAGGCCCCGCAAATCTCCGCCTCCACACTGTCACACGCAAGGAACACTCATAAACAAGATGGCCCCTCTCTCTCTCTCTCTCTCTCTCAGAGCCAGCCAGGCAGGCCACTGAGGAGAGGAAAAACAACAACAACAACAACAACAACAACAACAACAACACAAATAGGGGTTGGAGGTGGGGGGGGACAGGGTGTGTGGTAGTGGTGGTGTGTGTGTTTGTGTGTGTGTGTGTGTGTGTGTGTGTGGGTGGGTGGGGGGTAAACAGGTAGACAGGAGACCATGGGTGGGGATTATGGGACGGCTGTGTTGCTGTTGCTGTTGCGGCGGGGGTCGCCACCAACGGCGGCGGCGAGCGAGCTATTCATGCAGCACACACACACACACACACACACACACACATATATAGAGGATTACTCCCCTTTATCGTTTATCATGTTTTTATTTATTTATTTTCCGCCGGAGCGCCAAGCCGCACACTCCCTGGATGGAGGTTTTGTGTTTGAGAGACTGCTGAGAGAGGAGACTTATGGAGGACGAGGGGCTGCGGTGAATGTGTGCGTGTATGTGTGTCTAAGTGTGTGTGTGTGCGTGTGCGTGTGTGTGTGTGTGTGTGTGCGTGTGTGTGTGTTTATCAGTGGGGGGCTGGTGGAGGTGGTTGCGGGCAGGAAATAACATGAGCAATTTCATAAATGGAAGGGAGAGGCTGCGACTTCCCAAATCGCCTGTGAAAGACAGAGGGAGGGTGAGTCGGCGGGAGAGAGATGAGCCAAAAGCACGAGCGCGAGAAAGAGAGAGCGAGAGAGAGGGAGAGGGAGAGAGCAAAAGAGAGGGAGAGGGAGAGAGAAAGAGAGGCAAGGGGGGGGGGGGTTGTGTAGGTGAAGCAGAGTTGGAGTGTGAAAGACATTTAAAAAAAAAAAGCAGAGGAGAAAATAAAGGCGAGCTGGGCCTTGGTGGTAAATGGATATAACTGGGTGAGGGAGACAGGGGCAAAGTGAGAACGAGTGACGAGTGGGAGAGATAAAGAGGCAGAGAGAGAGCAGGGGAGAGCGAGAGGAAGAGAGCAAGAGAGAGAGAGAGAGATGAAAAGATGAAGAGGGCAGATTTCCCACCAGCTGAGTGAGCACCTCTATTACCCTTTCTCTCCCTCCATGACTCCCCCACTTCCCTCTCCCTCCTTCTCTCTCCACCCCCCCTCCCCTTCTCTCTCTCTCCACCCCCCCCCCTCTATCTCCCTGTCCTATCAGCCCCAGCATGGCATCCTCTCACATCAGATTAGCTCCAGCCTACAGAGACGGTTAAAAAGTCTTCTGTCAAAGTTATTTAAAACACATCTGACACGTGGCGCTTCTGCTTCCTGCCTCCCCCCCCCCACCCCCCACCCCCCTCTGTTTATCACTCTCTCTCTCTCTCTGTTTCTCTCTCTGTTTCTCTCTCTCTCTCTGCCCTTCCTGTTTCCCCCTCTGTTTCTCTCTCTCTCTCTCTCTTTAGCTCTTCCTCTGTCTCTCTCTTGTTTTCCTCGTCGACCTTGCCATGGCCAACCACAGGCCGAGACAGAGGCTGCGAGAGTGGCCTTCGTGCAGCCGCTCCCCTCTCCCCCGTTCCCCCCTCCCACCGGCACCACAAGCCGTCAAAAGTCACAATCAATCAGAGACCAGGGTACGGGGGATGACCTAGGTGTGGCCAAAAAAAGAGAGAGAGCGAGAGATAGCAGAGAGGGGCAGTGAGAGATTTTACAACCTCGATTAATTTATATCCACATGTTCCACAGAGGTGACAGGACAGGATTTGTTGTGTTTTTTTCATCGAAATAGAAAAACTGGATTTTGGACACTGTTTTGATGAGGACTTTTTTTGCGTTGTTATCATCGAACAAATAAAGAACTAGATACATGGTTTTGATGAGGAGACGCTTCAGTTTCAGAGTTTTGTTTTAATTGCTGGAAATCGATAAAATCAGATGAGTCATGATTAATATGTTCACCAAGGTCGCTAATTAAAATAAGGATTTACAAATACGTGATTGCATATATATATATATATATATATATATATATACATATACATATACATATACATGTATATAGAAATTGTTATTATATGTATTACATGCACAGAGGCGGCTGTTTGTGCTTCCCAGTCATGGCGACAGTGATGGATGGCCTCCGCTGCTGGGCTGAGGGAGAGAACAAGGAGCCTGCAGCTCTCGGAGGATCAATACATACAAACAGGAGGACCTGCCTCGCATTCTAAAAAAAATATTCTCATCCAGCCGGTCAACACCAGCCCCCCCCCCCCACTGCATCCACCTCCCCCTGCTGACTCTCCTGCATCGCTGACGGAGGAGTCTGCATGGGAGCGGGAGCAAAGAGATGGAGCCGGAGGAGAGAGGAATCCATGAGTTTGTATGTGTGTGTATGTGTGTGTGTTTGCGTGTATGTATATATGTGCGATGTGCGAAACCACAGAATGTGTCAGCAGGTTTCTCGGGGGAACGCATGTCAGCAAACTCAAGGTCGACACGGCACACACACACATACACACACACACACACACACACACACATTGGTGTGACACGGCAATTCCGAGGTGTCTAAGGTGATGCATATCCCATTAACGAGTCCAAAACAATGTCCTGACTAATGATGTTATAATGGGAATATTGAATGCATGGGAATGGGATTGGGCTTTGCCTCAGCCAAAAAGGTGGGGGGGGGGGGGGGGGGCAATTGAACGCGAGCCAAGGCACAAGGGGCCAGGGGGCCAAAGGCTCAAGACGAATTCAAACTGAAGGAGGCGTAGCATTGGGGGGAGAGGGGGGCACTGGTGCACAGTCATGCCAAATCAATACACCCACCCCCCCCTGCGCCACTCTCCCACCCTCACCCCCACTCACCCCCACTCACCCCCTACTTCTCCCTCAACCTGCTTCGCCTTGTTGGGTTGGTGATATACAAGAGCAGGCAGCTTCTCGGAGCATAAATAAAACATGAAAAACCCAAGGAATTATGGTGACAAAACGACAGTGATACATTTGCTCTGTAACGCTTTATTATTCTTTCTTTTTTTTCCCGTCCATGTTTGTGGGAGCTGTCCAGGGGTTGGGTAGGATTGTTAGCCGCGTGGCATTTGATTTGACCGTGCGCCGAGATGCGGGTTGGCTTCTGCCGGAGAATTAATTGGTTAATCAAGGGCCTGGTTGGGTTTGGCGAGGGGGAGATGTGTGTTGTTTGGCGAGTGGGAGATGTGTGCCGGGGTGGTGGTGCGCTGCGAGCGGGTGTATAGTGCAGAGACGTGATGGGCTAATAGCTGGAAAAGGAATTACAGTCCAATTGCTCTGTCTGGTTGTGGCCCTAATACCGCGGCGAGGCCCTTCCCTGGCAGCCGGGCAGGCCCTCGGTGTGATTTGATTCCATTTGGAGAGCCTTATTTTCCTCTTGATCTCACACATTAAGGACCTTTCTATTCACTAGAGCAGGAACCAGGAGGGAGCAGTGTGTGTGTGTGTGTGGGGGGGGGGGTGCGGGGACAGGCTCAGCCACAGAATGGATTAGTGGACAACTGTTGAAAACGGGCAGGTCAATGTTTTAAATCTGGGGCCCTGTCTGGTTAAATCTGCTCAGAAACAACCGGTGGTTAAGCAAGATGTCTTGAAGAAAATGTCGACCAAAGTTAAGGTCATGCCTGTAGTTGAAACAGGCCTTGAGCAACAAGCAAATAACTCGGCATCTTCTTTTATTTAAACGCTGTGTAGTTTGGACCAAGTGTATCTGTCAGACCATTATACTTGTATTCTTTTCATTGCAGCATGCTATTCGTGTCAGTCTTACTAGACCAAGTCTTGTGATTAAAGTGAAGTTTAATGGACTGACCATTCGCTAGAGAATAACATTACTTTGTAGATTACTATGGGATGAGATCCAGTAAGACTTTCTTTTGCTCTATGTTTTACCCCATACAATTTCATCAGAACAACATAATCGTCTGTCAATGGACATATTTGCTGTGTGTGTGTGTGTGTGTGTGTGTGTGTGTGTGTGATGTTCAATGAAGACTGGAACTTTACCAGCACTGCTTGTCTGCCTAGAGTATAGCCAGCCAATTATCCCTCTTAATTATCTATTGACGAGACGGAATTGATGTTTTCAGAGCACTGATTGGATAATCAGGAATGTTGGCCACAGTTATTCTCCTTGGCCGGTCTCAGTCATCTGTCCAATCTGGTCTTGTTTCAGGTTTTTTTTTTTTGGTTCCTCCCCAGCAAAACATATTCCAACTAAACAATATGTATGAGAGCCTAGGGAGCTGTTTGAGCCATGTTACTACTGAAGACAATATGATACTGTTGGCACATTGGCTGTGTGTGTGTGTGTGTGTGTTTTCCTGTCTTTCAGCGTTTTTTCCTACCATTTCCTTCACAGCAGACCCCAGTGTTGTCTGGGCCAACAACAGACGACCTCTTTCCATTCTGCAGCTCTCATTAACCTGCACCTCTATCTGTAGCCCGGGCCAAGCCTTCTTCTTAAGGGTTTTCATTTTCCAAACAATCCCAAGCCGAACAAAGGATCCGTGCCGTTTTAATTTCTCCCCCTTTCACGTCGGGAGTGGCCCAATGGTTGTTTTTTTTTTTCTTCTTCTTCTTCTTCTTCTTTAGCCCCCCCGATGGAGAGCGAGCTGGCACAGGCCCAGGCAGACATGGGGGACCACGAGAGAGAGTGTGTTTGAGAGAGAGAGAGAGAGAGAGAGAGAGAGGAGTGACACTGATTGTGCCTCCACTAATTAAACCCCGCCTGACCCTAGTGTTGGGACATCATTAGTTCTCCCTCGTAATCATCACACGGCAGCAATTACATTCTGTTTGGCCCCATTTGCATTTTACAAGATTTCCCTGAACAATCAAGGGACCGATTGGTGGAGAGGGTGGGGGGGGGAGGGGTTGCCAAGTAAAACACAGAAGTCTTGAAAAAGCCTGAGTCTATTTCAGTGGTAGGAAGGTGCACTGAAAGGGTAGGTCATGGAGTGCAAATGTACGCAAATAAACAAAATCAACTGTTTTCATTGATTGCTGTCCAAATCCAATAAACGGTGCAAATAAACTGTGTCTCTATCACCTATAAGAGACGGCCCACCACCATCAGCTATTGTTTGTTGACATTCCCTCCATTTTGTGACAAAAATCCTCCCCATATCTAAGCCATATCCTTAAATATCTTCACCCTTAGATTCCTCTACATGCTTGTTTTGCTTGAAACTCTTTGGTCCATACGGTATAAGTATAACAAAAAAAATACATACCTTAACACTAGGGGTTCAGGCGAAAGAGAAGCACTGCATTTATTTTGAATATCAGCACTTCAAACAAGAACGTTTAAGAATGGCTACCTTTCAGATATTTAGCTCAAAACATGTTTATAAACCGCTACTCAAGTGCAACCAAGTGCTTCAACTCCCTTCTACCTATGTGCTGGAGGTGCTACAGCGGCCTTCACAAGAAAATGAAAACAGTGTTTGTTCAAAGCAAAATCCTTCTTGACTAGATTTAAGTGAAACAGAGGGAAAGGGAGATAGTGAGACCAAGAGAATCTGAATTATGTGGAAAATAACACTCAACTTTTTTTTTTTTCATTCGCAGATACTGATTCTATTCACTTGCAGAGAGTGCACTACAGCACACACACTCATGGGATATAGAGCCATCAATATAAGTGTTTGCTTTTGGGGGGGGAAAAAAAGTGCACAAGGGCATCCTTCTCCATCTGTATTCAGAGAGACAGTAGTGTTGCGCCCAGCACAGCAAGTCTCCCACTTCCCCAAGATGCGAGAAACCGCCGTACGTCACGCACATCAAAGATGGCTTCGCTTCGGAAAAGGCACACAGAGACACAGTTGGCATCCGCACAAAGTGAAGGAGACTTTTTTTCACTCTCTCCTAACGGTGCTATTTCGTGCATCTGCTGTTACTAAATCTGACAGCAACAGCCGAGTAAGGTCGTCGTGTTAAGAAGAGAATTATGCCGGCAAATACCCGCGGGGCCCCTCCAGCTTACCAGACGGGAGACGGACCATCCGTGGATCCTCAGTCCCGTCGCGGAGTAAATAAAAAATGTTGTCATTGGAGATAAGACAACGGCACGGATGACAATCAGTCTAATGGTGGTAAACACTGCTCATCTGCGAGAGGACAGAATAATTAATGGCTGAGCACGAAACACGCAGGCCACAAAATCCCGGCAGCTTTTTTCCGGCAGCTTTTTTCCGGCAGCTCGGCGCAGCGGGCTGCTGCCAATAGATTTCAAAGTGTGTGGAATGAAAACCAGCAAGATTAGACAAAAAAAATAGTAAAAAAAATAAATAAAAATAACACTGATAACGCTTCCCTTTAGTAGCCAAGCTGCAGGTGATCTCACCCGTGGAATATCAGACGACCGCCGCCACCAACCCAAACTTATGTTGGCACGCGTCTGATCTCATATTGTTATTAATTCATCACTGCACAGCTACTGTTTTTATCCTCTGTGTGTGATACCCCCCACCCCCCCCACCCCTCAACCCCCCCAACTCCCACCGAATGCAAAGAAGGGGGAAAAAAAGAAACCGTCTCCACTCAAGCGTACATAATCTCTGTAGACGAGTGTGCCGAGAGACACGGTTGCGAAATTCACTCCCCTTTACCGAGACAAGATTAGCCGGCTGAGATAGAGCGAGGTGCGATCATTGGTTTAGGGATAGAACTTTTCATGACAAGGTTATGTATTCTCATCGGCAGGGACGGTCTATATACTTCAAACGCAGCCCAACTCAATAGCAAGCAACAAGGTTTATTGAGCTTCTATAGGACAACACTGCAGCAGCTGTGATGGTGGAAGGATGGCAATGATGTTACTCTGATTTCAAGTCACATTTGCTTGATGTCACATTTTCACAATGTAGTGTCCTAAAGTTACATGCTATAGCCCATAATTGACCAATTGAATCTGACTAAAATGGAAGGAGTCTCTGTATGTATGCATGTCTGTCTGTCTGTCTGCCTCCTCTTCGATTTTCTCGACAACCGTTCATCTGATCGACTTCACACTTAACGAGTGAATTGCTGAGGACCCAAGGAAGCGCGGTGTCGAGTTTGAAGTTGTTTGGATGAGTGGTTCATGAAAAAGCTTCAAGCAACAATACCGGAGGCCAAGCAATCGGCCCGTTGTGAACAGGCACATTTTGAACGGGCACTGCACCAGTTATGTTAAATCCCATAATTGCCCCATTTTTTATCACTCTGTGTATAATAGGGAAAAAAGCTCTACTCGTCTTTGCGAATTATCCCTTGGCTGAAAGAACAAACAGTGGACATCATATTTAAATCTATGGTGTATGGAGCTAATTTCCTCTCCATGTCCCAGTATTACAGGCAGTTCTCACGGTCATGTCCTCACAAGCGTCAACACACCTGATGAGTACTTTTTTTTAATCTGTCAAGGCACTTTATCCATGAAAGAATCAGATTCTTGGCTTTCACCACCGGAGTTTTTGGTGCGTGGTCGGGCATGTCTTAGTCGAGTGTACTGCGGTCCTCTTACTCCTGCTGTTCATTTGTTGCTGTGCCTTGTCTGTCTAAAAGGAGGTGATGAGCTGACGGGTTGGAATCAAAACATAAACAAGAGAAAAGGCTCGCAAAAGACATATTGTTTGCTATGGACAGCCTATTCAGGCAGAATGCACTGCGTAACCCCTTTTGCACAGCAGCTTGTTAAATAATACTTGAGAATGTAAAGTGGAATATTGAGTTTGAAATATTGAATAACGCAGCTTTAACACACTTAACTGACCACAGGTTTAAACATGTGGTCAACATGAAGCCACAAGGAATGTTAATATTAAGTGGAAAGAAAATTAAAGTAGAAATGAGAAAACGTGTTGTAATGTGTGCTTCAGTTAGCCTTATATAATTAAGCAGTGTTACGACCTCTAGGTTCCTCAGTACGGTTGGCAATGGCCGTAGGAGCCTAATATGTTCTGCTCCGATTATGTGGTTTCCAGGTCATTTCATATTGAGCCAGTAAGGAAAAAAATGTATAGGGGTGCCTATCCCAATACATTTTCACATCACTGGCTCAAAACAGGCGTCCAAATGAATTGCGCTTCCTTTTTCTAAATTGCAATTACTTTGTGCGGAATTAATCATATAAAGAAACGTGATAAGAGCTAATAACTGGTCATTACAGCATACAGTGTTCATTATGACTAAAAACTTACTTCATACCATCAGGAGAGAACAAAGTGCATTCTGGAGCCAGATTTCACATTAAGGCAATTTAGAATATTCCAGGCTGCCTAATTTAGGGGTCGGACTTCTGTGTAACTTAATTTGACAAGATTAATTATACAATTAAATCCAAACTCCTCTCAATTATGTGCAGAAATGCTGGCTGCTTGCTCCAGCCGACCCCTCACCTCTGTCGAGGCGAGGTACCTGATAAGCATAATTTCAACAGAGGCAGAAGAAATTGCCGCCTATTTTGTCGCCGAGCTCGACTCAGCACATTATTGTTCTTAATTGCAGACTGACTTCATAACCATATGCCCTTGACACGGCAAGGCAGAATGTTATGCTATTCGCTCCCACATTACAACTAGTGGGGAGAGCTCCTTCCTGATTGACAGGACAATCAATTGAAACAAAAGATTTAACTGTGTGTCAATTGGCTTTGTAATGACAATTGGCAGGGTTAGCACTTAGATTTCAGAGATTCATCATCTGTGACGAGTGAGTGACTAACAACATAATTTGGTGTTAGCCCATTACGTTTATGCAATTTGCAATGTGCGATGTGCTCGGTAAATCCTTGCATGTACGGTTTGGATTAGCAAGCAAATACGGCAGTAGACCATCTGAAACTTCATCAGGTAAAGTTATGTCCTCGATACAATACATTCCTTGAGAGCTTTTTTTCTTTTCGACAGAGAATACAACAGCACTTCGAACCACATTAGGGTACCACTGACATTAACCATTTCCATGCCAAAGCCAGTTACCTTCATAACTGATGTGCAGCGTTGGCAGGACTCTGCGCCTGTTGGAGAGAGAGACCAGGGAGGGACGCGGAGCTCATCCACCTTGACAGTCAGCCATTATCAACACAGTTCTTGGAGCGAGGCAGGCATCTCACCAGGGACGGGTGTAAAACCTCTTTCAAAGACCTTCACAATCCCACTCTCCTAACACCCCCTCCCCACTCTCCATCCTGTCATTCTTCTTGCCTGCCTTCCCTTTCTGCAGCCTTCAGAAGAACAGGGAAAAAGGGGGGAAAATGGTCTATTTGACCTTAATCTGCTCAGCAGTGAGTAGCGGAGAGATGACATGCATCCTCCGAGGTAAAGGCCAATTGTTTCTTTTTCTCTCTTCCGAGAGCCAATTTACGACCGTCCTCTGGGAATTTTCCCGAAGCTGTGAACTATTTCAGGTTTGCTTGCATTGTTTTTTGTGAATTGCTCAGCTGGAAGGAGAGCTCAGAAAGAGCGAGCAGTTTCAGTTTCCTCATTCTCCATCATCTCCCGGCATAGTCGAATCCAATCCACGTGGATGAGTCGACATGTACCATACCGTCATCTCATTCAGCAATAGAGAGCAATACAAAGAGAGATCTGGAATCCAATATCTTACATGAAATCCAATATCATACACGTAGCGTTCAACAAATAAGCACCAAGCACAATTGGTCACAGTTAGTGCAGACAGAATTATCCTAACAATTTGTATGGATTTAAACAAAAAAAATTCAAATGGCCATGATTGATCTAGTGCATATCCATATCCAAATAATAGCAATCAGTAACATTTTGATATGAGATCGAAAAGACAGACCCTCTTAATCAGTATCAAGGCTAGCGTTCCAAAACAGCCAGTAGATTAGTTATGCTCATCATCCGCAAGTTCAGCGTGTGCACTTAAAAACAACTTTTTAGCTCAGACTGTTCTTTTATTATTTGCTATTTAGTCATTGAGCTGACACTTTTATCAAAAGGGACATGCAGTGAATTCAGATACATGTCAATGAGGAGCAGGTATACTAGGAGGCTAGGCATCTTGCTTAAGGATGCTTAGGGCAGGCTGTGGACATTGGGGATCGAACCCAGTGCACACACACACACTACCTACGGCTCTCCATTTAAGGTTGGATTCCTACAGTCAAAGTAAAAATGTAGTGAATGCTTTGTTCACTACTAGGCGTAGGGGCTGTTGACATATCCAGTCTGACTCATGATTGGTGAATTCTAAACGAGGGGAGGGGTTGTCTCTTATCTGGGGCAAATCTAACTACCAGTGTCACCATTAGTGACTGAGAAATCATAAAATACTGATGGAGAATGGGTTCAATTAGTTTTTTCTCATAAGAAATATTCTCATCAAGAGCTAGAGCATCATGTAACAAACAAAAAAACAAATAAATAAATCAACAAACATTATTTAGCAATAACTCTTAATAAGCAAAAGCAACTGACTCTTAGTCGGCTAGGCCGAATCAACATATTGTGAAGATTGAATATCCATCTGTTTCTCCAGTCGTAAACAGCATATATTATAGGACCAAAAAAAAAAGTTAAATCATTTTGTCAAGAGACAAAACCGCAGCTCAGATTTCTTAATAAATCCACAAAAGCGCTGACAGACTTGAGGAACGCTCTCATAGTCGAGAGGCGATGCATTTTTTTCTACGTATGAAGGCAGGGAAATTAACCATGAGTCAAGTCTTGCTGAGCCAACGCTGGGCATGAATTAATAATTAGGAGTGGAAGAAGTTATTAAGTTATTTGTTAACAGTAAATATTCTGTATGTGTCCCTGGGAGCGTGACTTTTTAATAATTCTGAGTTTTTAAACTTTAATGCTTAGCTCCATCCTGAAAACAATGGTGCTTAGGCCTAATTGATTCCTCGGGCTGGGAGTAATTATGATGGCTGTGTCTAAGCCAAGCCTGATCTACTTGGCTCTGGGTGAAAGGAGAGCAAAGGGGAAACAGAAAGACAGAGAGAAAGAGGGATTTAGAGATAGGCGTGGATACGTGACTGAATGAACACTGCGATCGTAAACATTGGCACTACAGCTCGCCTCCTTAAATCCAAAACTATCCAATGTTCACGTTAAAACTCAATTTTCCAACATGTCACCATTCCACTCTTTAATTTTAAAGCCATTCATTGACTGCCTCCAAACGTTCTCTCTATCCGTCTATTTATCGCTTAACATTTTAGCCTTACCAGCCGCCTGCTAGGGTCCTAGTGCTCCTAGCGGGGTCACAGTGCCAATCACATCTGCCAGGAGTCACTCTCAGCAGGGGGACTTTTTAATCCATCAGCCTTCTGCATTAATTACCCACACCACCACTGGGTGGAAGTCTCTTGATGCTGCTGCATGAAAGGCCACGTTCCAACAAACTGGAGGCGATTCTATGGTCCATTACCTGAGGACACCTTGTACGTGCACAGATATAGGCATAGGCTACAGCAAGCAAAAACCGCAGTGAACTGCTTCATGTTATACCCACCACAAATGAGTCTTTTACTATAAATGATGCACACACACATACAACACAAAACACAACACATTCCATTATCATTATACTATGTATTGTCCTTTAGCAGTAAAAAGCGACTCAGACAAAGGAAAACACACACATTACTTGACGTAGCGATGCAGACTAAAATAAACACCCACAGCAGTGTCCCTGCCTTCCGGTAGCGGGGGGAAGTGATCCACAACTGATGGGGTTTCCCAAAGGCCAGCGACACACACTCTGCTTACCCAGAGACCGCCAGGAGAAAAAATGCCAATTGTCTCCCGGGCAACGTCTCCATAGCGCAACGTGCCCGACCGCACACACACAAACACACCCAGACAACACACCCGCACAACACCCACAGAACACACACACACACCCGCACAACACACACACACACAACACACACACACGTTAGGGTGCTGTCTCGCAAGGCAGAGTGGGTCCTGGTCACAGCTGCTCTCTCCTGCCTCAGGAGGAATTGCTTCCATTTGGCTTGTCACTTTGGCGGGGGACACTGTGGCTTTTCTCATTTGTCAGCGAGCGGGGGCCATCCTTATGGCTCTCATGGCAAAACTTGGGGCCCCTAGCAGTAGAGGAGACACAAACTCTCTCTCTCTCTCTCTGCAATGCTTTCACTCTTGCATGCTTTCCACAGTCTTTTTATTCCCTCTATTCATGGGGTTAAAAAAAGACCAAAGGAGCCCCGAGCAACAAAAATGTGGACAGCAGGGTCAAGGACGCCACCTCACGCGGAGCCTGAGTTTGAATCTAATACATAGTACAGTAGGTCGCTTAGCCAGGCCAAAACTGGCTCAATTAAGATTAGACCACTAGCATTTAGTCAACTGTTTTCTAATGTGATTTAAAAGTAAACAAATAAGCTCCAATTTATATTTGCGACTTTAGGGCTGTACAAATAATGCTTCATTTCCAAACCAATGGCGGTGTCAAACCATGCAAGGCAACAACCAGCTTACTGGGAGAGGTTAGGTGAGAGGCCTTGAAATGAGGACGCAAGAATCAAACATGCAACTTCTCCAGACAACCTGCTCTAACCCCTTGAGCTCCTGCCGCCCACATAATCTGGCAATCAGACAAGCTTTTAGTAATTATCTACAAACATAGCCAAATCATTGTTTCTTCTGTAACACGCAGTAGACTTGGCTACTCATTCACATGCACAGTTTGTATTTGATTAGGCGAAGAAAGGATTCAATTAAGTCCTCGTATAGGAATATGCTAGTACCGATAAACACAAAGTCGTTCATATTCATAAGCGAAGCATACAATTCCTTGACATTAACTGTGACTCGCTTGATTTTTATATAATGGTACACCGTAAGGTAATTACATCATAACATCCCAGCAATAACGGCGCTGGTAACATTTCACAGCACTGAGGGAACACAGTGGTCCAATTAAAAGAGCTGTCACAAGAAGCCAAGGCCTTGAAACCTGGCTATAACGTGCTATGCCAGTACTGGTCTAGCTATGATTAGAGGCTGCAGCCGCTTTGAGGAAAGAACGCTTTCAAGTCTGCCTGGTTCCTCTCACTTCCACTGCAAGTCAACAGGTGATTTCAAGACATTTATCTTGATTAATGATAATGTCTGCCTGGAGAGAGAAAAAGCAAGAACAACAAAAAGTGTATCTGTACTGCTGTGAGGTTACTTGGTTATAGAAGTCTGTTTGGTACTAGGAAATGCTATTCCTCTGTGTTGATCACCGTCTGGCACTTAAAGATGGATTTGTGACATTGCTGCTTTAACTAAGAATGATGAATTAAGGAAATTTTGCACAAACAAATAGGTTTTAAGATAACAGCAACAAAACACAGTTAATTTGCATGGTAAGTTAAATACAAGATTATTATTTCAAAATGACCAAGCCAAAGATAGACATTTTATTTTGCCACTTTTTATTGAGTTTTGAGGGGATATTGTTCTCAAACACTGACAGTTTTCAAATATTACCCTTCCTATTTTTCTATAAGGCCACAATATACAGGTAACAGTACTATTATTACATTTTTATTAGAGAATCTCGTTATAATGGAAGGAGAACACAGAAACACAAATGATCCTCAAACTCTACCGCCCACTTTAAAAAACAAATGTAAGGCGTCAGAGAAACAAAGCAATGTAGTCAATGAAACACTGAACATAAGCACAATTCAAACTGGAAATTACAATTCAATGTATTGCATTTAAACTAGAAAGAACAAGAAGTTCAGGCGTTGAGATGATGAATTATTATTGAGACGTGTTGAGTGCATCAATGAAAAATCCTCCCCAGCTGTAAAAACAAATCAAGAACAAAAAACAACAAATTCACAAAATAGTCACTTGGGTGGGCGCGTGCATGGTTAAACAAGTGTTTAGTCGATGTATTTGCTTTAGATGAATAGGCTACGTGTTTGATGAATAGGCTACTTGTTATTTGAGCCCTTTTCAACAACAGCCCTTTTCACAAGAGTAACTTGTGTAAGTAAATACACAAGTTACTCTTGTGTATTTATTTTAGAGTTACGCCATAAACATTGTGTTTAAGAAGCACAATTAATGAAATTAAGGTGCTACTAACCACCGTAATATTTTAATACATTTTATTATTTATTTTTTTACATCACAGCCACTTTCTAAAATGCCAGTAAGAACTGGCAAATATCACGGCAATTTGGTGTAATCATTAAAACAAAAAAATCAGGAAGAATAAAATCCATGCCAATCTAGGCAGAAAAAGGTTTTCTAAAATGCAAACAGTAACAATTGTAAATTTTTAAAGTTTTATTCCACCTGCAGTTTGTAGTCAGTATTTATGTTTTTTGTGAAAGACATACAAAAATAAATACATTCTTGTATGTCTTGTATGTGGAGACCTTTTCGATACGGTTCGTTCCAATAAACGTATTTACCTATGTCAGTTCTATAAACGCCTCAGAGGCAAGCAATTAACCCCTCTAGGCAGGATTTATTTATGGATGAACATCCTCGCCAAAGTCAGTAAACAAAGTTAAAAATGAACGCAATTAAAGGTTTTGGTAGAGCTAGAGAAAAAAAATCTGCATCCAATTTAAAGCAAAACTAAAGAACTACGTTCCATAGGACACTAACCTGTAGATTTCCACTGCCTCTATTCTTTCGGGATGGCGGGGAAGCGCTCGAGGACCATCCGGTAGTCGTCGCTGGACAGCGATTACAGCTTGCAGAGGCACAGGGCCGTGGCCGAGGTGTAGGTTCTGCCGCAGCCCCTCACCAAACTCAGCTCTGAGAGGGATCAGTCAGCCACAGTAAGGGGGGAGGGTGGTGGTGGTGGGGGGAAGCAATAGGTGAGCACACTTAAAGGATTTACCTCAACTCAGAAATGTCCTGCTCCACTAGCGGGGACTACCGTGTGATTACTGTGTGTTAACCCCCCCCCCCCTTCCTTGACCTTTCCTGGTAGCTAGCAGGCCAGTGGCGCTCAAAGACGCTACCTTTCCCCACAGCCCCAACATACAAATGTCAGCAATGTTCCTGGCACACCGGCCCATTCTCCTCTCCACAAATAGCTCAAAGTTGCCGCCATGTCAATTGCAAATTACTGGAATGCACATTAGTGAATGCATCGTTTGAGTGATGCTCATAACATTTTATTTATTTATTTTTTCCTTCAGAAAAAGTATTTGTGACAACCTTAATGTATTCCCAAGTTTAATTATTTCTTAATATTGACATTTCTAATTAAGCAGCGTAATTGGAAAGCCTGTGTGCAGCGGCAATCACTTCAGTCGCCGCTGATAAATTAATATAAAAATTATTAATGAATGCTACCACTTTTAATTGCTGTGTACCCGTAGTCATAATTGCTGCAGCATCCTCCTTGAAATGACATGGTGACAAATACAAGTGTCATGTCAGCGCTTTTCTTTTTCATCACACACCTCAATCACAGCTAATCCATTTCACCTCAGCCATAAACAGTGAAACAAATTAAACTCTCATTTCATTTTCCACCTTCATTAATACATCTTGTTTCCAAGGTTACAATCATTTAGCAACTCTGGAACAAAACAAATTCCGAGAAGCGTGTGCTTTGATATTTTCGAGGTAAAGGCGAGGAGGAAGCTTATAGCGTGGAAAACAAATCGGCGGAGAGGCTTTTAATCCTCCGGCGCCAAAGTGTTCCTCACATGTTTATCACAAAACAAAAGCACTTTTTTTCTTTTTTAAACTCGCACACACAGTTTTGATATTGGACTTTAACCGCTTATACCTAGAGAATGAAGCCCATAATTCAAACTTTTGATCATCTTTGCCAACGTTAAATACTAGCAAATCGCCTACTTTTATTGTGTATTGAATTGTGCCTGTGTGAGTACTGCTAGTGGAAAAGCTTGGCACAAGCAATAACTGCACAATGTCATTATGGCTGCTGGTCTTCCCTCTTGACGGTGTAATGGGAAAACTCCAGACACAATGACCCAATTTGGCAGAGTGGCTAGGTGTGGGTCTGGTGGAGGGGGCAGATGGTGTGGTGTTTGGCATGGGGGGGGGGGGGGTTGCTCTCTGCTAGCTTGCATCTTAAATACAACACTTGCGCATAATACCATTTTTGCGTACGAAATGGGAAATCTGCGGTGCGAAATGTCACATTTCGAGAGTGCATAAACACTACATTTTCTTCTTCACTCGCATAAAAAGGACAAGAGCGCCTGAAGAAATGCAAGGCTAAAGCGGATGGGGGACGGTGGTGGTGATGGGGGACGGCGGTGGTGCAGGAGGAGGGGTGGGGTGCCAATGATGAGTTCTCAGACTAGCCTCTTTCGCATGCAAATCATATCTGAGTTTCTCATTAGCATAAATGCATGAGCAACTCTAAATGCTTTTAATTTTCAATCTCGCCAAGCAGAGGAGTAATTTGTCACTGTCAGGGTGGGAGTCTAAAAGGGGGGAGTGGAGGGAGGAGGGAGGGGGGGGGGGGGTACCAGAGGGAGCCAAGGACTCTACGCTAAATTGGAATCATAGGAAATTTCTGATTCACTAATTGACTGATGCGTGGTTCAATCGAGCTGCCTTGAAGGTGTAAATAATTCTGTGTACATGCGCACGCCACAAGCGCGGGGGGGGGGGGGGTGCGAGGTGGATACGGAAAAAAAAAGCACATTACATGATGCCTCTCCTCAGGCAGTACTTTCTCTCTACCGAAGCTAATTCCCAGCCTTTCACATTTCCCCTCTATCTCTCTAAGGGGGTGCACATTTGCTGTTTTAGTGCATAATCACAGATAATCAACTTGGAATTAAAACAAAATGTCACATTTTTTACTTGCCTTTGCTTTTTTTTGCTTTTACACAAGCGGAGGCTGCTCAAAGCTATGCAGCAGTGAAGCTTTATCTCCATTCTTTTAACGTGTACTTGACACTGTAATCTCAAGTCGAACGCTTCATTTCTCATTATTCTACAAAGCGGTTCAGATTCAGACAGACCTTGTTAGCTAAATTTAGCTATGGGTGAAAAGATGCAAGAAAGAAAAAAAAAGATGAAACAGAGTCTTGAGTGACTAAAACCCAATTATGCACATGTAATTAGCATTTCTCTAACAAGAAAGGCTAACAGTGCACTACCGCTGGGTTCTGGCGCTCACCTCCAAAGGAGGCACCGTCGGAGAGGACCTGGACGCCGTTGTCCGTCTCTACCTCCACAGCTCCTCTGTCAATGAAGTACATGCTCTTGCACAGCTCGCCTCTACGCAAGATCACGTCGTCCTTGTCAAACAGCTCAAAGACCAGCACCTTCAGGATTTCGTCAATGAGTAAGGGGTGCATGTCCTTGAACATGGGCGTGGTGGCCACCACATTGGCGTAGGTGTGATGCATTATGTCCTGGTGAGATTAGACAAGAAAAAACAGAGAGAGAAGGCTTGAGGTGAAAAGAGAAGAAAATGAAACAAAGTGAGAGTGGTCAAATTCAAATGGCACCATTTGATCAGACTTGTGCCATTTGACAAAAGAGACAAGACAAAATGAGCGAGGGTCTTTGCTGGCCCTTTGCTGGGGCCCAAACATGCTACTATCAGGCTTTTAAACAGTTTTCTTATACTACATCAACGCAGCCGATCACTATATCATGCTAGTCACAGAACACCAAAATCTTCCACTGGATCTTTAACATCAATGCTATTCTTCAGGTTAAACACACACAAAACTTTGTCATCGTACCCATTTGATTGGCTCAGACAGCTCATTCAAGATGGCTTCCTTGTCGAACTACTTGCCCGAGTAGCGCGTCTTCAGATGTTTCACAACCCTTTTGCGCAGCTCGATGGGCAGGTGGTGATGCTGCATATACTCCATTAAGCTCTTGTTCTGTAGAGGAGAGGACATTGTGTCTGGCAAACTAAACCTATGTAACAAAAATAGTTTTTGCAAGTTTCATTTTGTCGAAAAAAAACAACATATATCCATCTGTCAGTCTAACTCCCTGTCTGAGCGTCTGTCTGTGTCTCTATCCATCTATCTGTCTGTCATCCATCCATTTCTGTGAACCTCAGTATGGGTTTGGATGTAAAGGAGCCATATCGCAGTGCCCAGGATTTTGCATTGTGCTCATACTGCCCTCCAGTGTTAAAGGGCTGAATTCTTTGGTTGGACTGGTGTTGATGCGAACGCTGATGTTAAGGCTGTAACGAATGATAACTTGCATAGTTGATTAATCTAACAATATTTTTTTATTATCTGCCTGCACCCTCACAGGGTAGAAGGAATGGACAATCAAAAACTGACATGGACTGTGGGATTGGGTGTTTTATATGTATATGTCGGTATATGTATCTGTGTCACAAATAGGTTGTTGTAGGGATTGTGTTTTTTGTATGTACACTATTGTTTTTGTATACACTATTGCCAACCTTGTGCATGTGCACAACAAATTCCCCCTTGGGGCAAATATAGTTATATTCTATAAAATGTCTATAAATAATAGCAAACTAAAGTCCTCATTTTATAATGATCCGTGAACTAAATATTTGAATTTCTGAAACATTAAGCATTAATTATCTGTTGATGATTCAACTAATCTGAGTCTATAAAGGGCATCACTCTACCATGTTGTTGTACACATATTCACTAGCTGTCTGTTTTTTGAATAGCGTCACTATCCTGGCCAGGATCAGCGCCAACAGGACTACTCCAACACCCATGCTGAAGTTAGTCACCCACAGCTCTAGTACTCCTGAAATTAAATGCAAGGCGAAGAAGAAACACACTGCTAAATGCCTGCTGGCAGAACGCAGCATGTGGTTCATGTAAGTGAAAGTGAATATCTATAGCATAGTGTTACCTTTGGGAACTGTGTTTGATCCATAGTTAAGAGCCATCATTTGACAAAGCGACCGCAGCATTGACTTGGTGTACTGGTACCAGACTGGTTTGTCCTATTTTTGTATACGTAAACATGTTACATTAAATGTTTATTATTATATCAAATCAAAATAGGTGGTGTTAAAGAAAGATGAAACAGACTATCCCTGTCCCTTCCACAAACAAATGTTGCAACCATTGCTAAAGTTTTTCAACCCCCCCCACCCCCAATTATAACAGACTTATTAACAATCCACATAGGATGATTTGATAGTTGCCGATTACATTACATGGGCGATAATACACTTACCATGAGTCCGTCCAATACTACCCAGCAGTTGTCTGGGAAGTCCATGAGCATAGCGGACAGGAACTGAAAGCAGGCGTTCCAGTGGCACAACAGAAAGATTCCCACTATCAAGTGAAACAGCTTCAGAATGCCTATGGTTCCAATGTCCCAACCATTCATCTATGCACACACACACACACACACACACACACACACACACACACACACACACACACACACACACATATGTGAGACATGGGGATACATTAGTTTCTACATTTGACCTAATATTGAAAAACCTAATATTGAAAAAGCTAATGTACATGTTTTAATTATTATTATTTAACTGTGAAAAATAGATCAATAGGTCAATTATGTTCTAGAGACCCCATAGTATTACGATATACTACATACATCCCTGGGTTATAAAAAACAACAACCATTCACAAGGCTCCTGTACTAATGCACGTGCCTCTTCCCAGTTGCGGATGTATCGCATGAGCCGGGACAACCTAAAGAGGCGCAACAAACTGAGCAGCCAGATCAGCTTGATCAAACGCATCATCCTCAGGCCAGCGAGTCCAGTCAAGCTCAGATCCAAGCCCATTATGGCCTGCACACAGTGTGTGTTCACAGTTAATGACCAAGTGCAAGAAAAAATAAGAAATTCATAGGAAATCTTTAACAAATATATAATACTCACATGAAGTACTAGAAGGCAGTAGTCCACTGGCACAATTGCAAGTAAGTCAACACAGAACCATGTCTTTAAATAATGCATCCGGATTAGTTTCAGGTCCAAAATGACAGTCTGGAAAAAAATGTTTTAGAACAAAAACACAAAGCTGGCTTTTTCATTCTTGCGGGCGCATTTTTAATTGGTTCAGTTTTATTTTGTTTCGGAGATACAAACAAGAGGTTTTAAATAAAAATAGCAATGACAACTGCAATACTAACACAGTTGATGTTGTTTTGGAAAGAAAACACATAACATTACAGTTCATAACATTCCTATTGCATTGGTATCATAGTATATTAATCATAGTATTAAATTAATGACAGAGACAGACATACTGACAGAGAGAGGGGGGGGCAATGAGAGAGTGTGTGTGTGTGAGAGAGAGAGAGAGAGAGAGAGAGAGAGAGAGAGAGAGAGAGAGAGAGAGAGAGAGGGACAGACAGACAGACGGATAGACAGACAGACAGACCAGATGGATAAACAGGCAGATGATGCTCAACTCATGTCTTCTTAAAGACATAATGTTATTCGTGGGCCACTAGACTAAACATGCAGATGATAGTACCCATCAGAATTGGTTCATATTTCTGTGCTAGAGCTCTAGGATAGCCACATTTGATACTTAGCTGTGTCAATATCCATCGTCAAAAAATCAATACAATAGATAGCTTGCCAAGCAGTGTAAATAATAGCCAATAAAATTCGATGAGCATATAAAAAGTAGTGTTACTATTTATCATAAGAATAGACATTAAGATTATTGAGTTGTGAAAAACAATCAATAAACAAATAAACACACCAACAAAAATAATATAACCAACAAAATAAAATGGTTGTGTGTTAATGTAGTATGTATTTGTGTGGGTGTGTGTTAACTGACCTACAGAATGTGGTATTTGCTTTTAGTGTGTGTGGTTGAGGTTTTAAGTCACAAGCTAATTTAGAGTGCTGTAATTAACTGAATCCACTGTGATGTGCTTGTGAGTTTGTGACTACTTTTCCAATTCACAAGTAATATAAAAGTGGGAATGAATAAGAATGGAAATAGATTAGTGACCAAACATCCAACGTTACCTTATTACCGGTACATAGAGACGATCTTACTAACGACATGGCAACGTTACCTTATTACTCCAGTAAATAGAGACGATCTTAGTAACGACATGGCAACGTTACCTTATTACTCCAGTAAATGAGGACGACTATGTAACGACATGGCAACGTTACCTTATTAATCCAGTAAATACGGACGATTTTGTAACGACATGGCAACGTTACCTTATTAATTCAGTAAATGGAGACGATCTTAGTAACGACCTGGCAACGTTACCTTATTACTCCAGCAAATAGAGACGATCTTAGTACCGACATTGCAACGTTACCTTATTACTCCGGTAAATAGAGACGATCTTAGTAACGACATGGCAACGGGGAAACTTTCTAAACGTAGTCCCATCCGAGTAACGCTTCGTTTAGCGCATTAATTTTTGTTTAGACTGCTTATGTTATGATCACGTCATAGTCGTGCATGTTGTCGAAACATAATGCACACCTCTCCAGCCAATCAGAATCGAGTATTCACCCGGGCCATGAAATAAGATATAATACATTGACTTGCAATACCAAGTGAAACTGCATAGGTATAGAAGGTCAATCAATAATCAATTTGACATTGTGGTGCATGACATTCTATTTTCTAAACCACTGATTTTGTTTCCATAGTTTATTGGCCTACAGTAGCAATGTACCATTTCCATTTAACTCGTGCAACTGAGGACAAAGGAAAAAATAATGTCAATATAGAATTCAAGTTTAATTGTCATCAGCGAGAGAAGATAGCTTCAACACGGTACACTCATCACACACATTTCTTTATTGTTGTCAGTGGTGTAGTGGGGATTTTTTTAATGGGGGGATGCTGGGTATGACGTCATAAAAACGGAATCCCACGTGCACGCGCGCAGGCTCGGACTGGCCATCTGTACGACCGGACTCGCGATTGACTCGGTGGATTCGCGATTGACTCGGTGGACTCGCGATGGACTCGCGATTTTATTTCTCTTCCTTTAAATGGCAAAATGGTTAATTTATGTATTTGACCAGCGCGGCCCATGCTGTGCTGGTTAGGGTTAGTTAATTTTGCTCCCAGTCCGGCACTGCACGCGCGTGCACACATTTTATAAGAAGTATCAAGTTTCTCACTTGCCAAATATGTATAGTGTATTTGCAAAAATCCACATGCGTGTGGCAATGGGAAAGAAGCATTCCAGGCATAGACAAACAGCCAGTCACACCACATGTATTGTGGGAAAAAAAAAAAATTGGTACATGCTGAAACTAATGGGGGGACGGCGTCCCCCCGCGTCCCCCACCCACTACATCCCATTATTATAGCTCATGATATTAAGGAATGATATGACAACCAAACCAATGGAAATGGAAATGAGTGCTAGTTTAAAACTTTTTAAGCTAGTGATAGGACAACCAAACAAATGATTGGCGTGGAAAATGTAAATTAGTACACACACACACAATTTTTTTATATGACCCCCCCCCCCCCCCCCCCCCCCATGACCCACTGAACATACCGTGGACGTGTCCTGGAGCTCACCTCGTTGTCGTCGGTCGAGTAGCCGATCCTGAAGTTGAGCACGAGGTCCGTGATGAAGAGCGAGTCCATGAGGACGTTGAACTCGATCCACGACGTGCTGTAGTGGGTCTCCTCCGTCAGGAAGCTCACCGACGCCGGGATGACCAGCACGTTGATGAAGGTGGCGAACACCACGAGGACGAGCCACTCCTTCCTGTCGGGAAATCACGGGTTTGAGACGAGCTGAAAGACTTCAGCAATGCATCACTGTACTCTGTTGGAAACAAATAACATACCCAGACCGCTCACGGACCTCTTCATGCTTCAATGCAAAAAAGGAAGAATTATAAAACGAATTGGCAAAAACAGTGTATCATCGGTTCATCCGTTATTTGATTCCGACATAAATAACAGATTTACGTTTGTTTTCATTTTCAAATGACAATGAATTACGGTTGATCCGAAGATACCAAGACCATTTACGTTGGCAGGTAATTTATAACTGGTTAAAGTTTTTCTTTGCCAACTAGCTAGTTGCAAGCAAATCTGGTATTTTTGTAATCCCGGTTTGAGCCGTTATTTAGGCTTGGGTAGCTAGCTAGGGTTTCTTGTGGTTGATTTGACAGAAGAGCAGGACTTTACCTAAAACGACTGAATGGACGTATAACCATTCCGTATATTATCTCTCCCTCCCCAGTCTCTCCATCTGTTTCAGACAATGGGATTTCTTCAGCTATTTCTAACAGTTGGTCCGCTTCAATATTGTTTTTTTTTGTGTGTGCTAAAATGTCCGTTACATTTTGAATTTCAAACCGTCCAAATCGGTAATGGTGCGTTCTATTTGTCCACCCGACTGAACCGGTTGCTTCCGCGAAGTACCATGGTCACTTACGAAATAATTAAATATTTAATCAATTAATAATACTTTAATGTGTTTTAGAGTTAAAATCGTGAGGTTTTATTTATTTTTACAAGTCGAGCAGACTATTTAATATCTCCCGTATGCAGTGGCGGTTCTAGGGGGGGGCAGCGGGGGCCAGTGCCCCCGTAACGCTGAGTCCGGACCCCCCTGTGGCCCCCCCGAACGAGGAGTCTGCGTCAATAATAAAATTACGGTGTGCCCCTCTACCCCTCTTGCCCACTGGATGCGTTCGTCAACGCATCCCATTGACTTTGAATGGGGCTGAGCCGCAATGCATTGTGGCTCCTTCAGTCAAGTCGGCTCCGTTCGTTGCATTGAAAAGTTGAGAACATTTCATCTTTTCTGGCCACGACGGAGCCGTCAGCCAATCAGATCACATTATGCAAATATATGTCCTGTGACGCTACTTGGACTCTGCCCAATGAAATCACCTTTGTGGTACAGCCCGGGAAAGCACATGTGTTATGTCAGACGGCCGGCAGCGGGAACATTTAAACCTTGTTAAAAATGGAGGAGAAGTTGATAGTGGCGGTGGGTAATCACCCAATCTTGTATGACCAGTCACTGTACACGTATAGGGACACGAATCGCCGGGAACTGGCATGGCGAGAGGTGTCCTTGGAGGTGGGGGAACCAGGTAACATGTTTGAATATTATTTTCCAATTTATGTACTTATTTTAAATTGAATCAGTGTGTTGAATGACTGCTAGCAATGCTCCGCTACCTAGAATGTTTATTTGCAATTGCTGAAACATATTTGAACATATTTTACAAAGAAGGAAAAGAGTATGCCATGGGTATGCAATTTATTTATACATATTAGGTTGGAAACAAAATCACTGTATTTAATAACCATTTAATAACTTAATAATTTAAAAATGTCAACCATTCGACCATTCGTTATCAATAATTTTATTTCATATATATTTACAGTGGCTGACTGCGTGAAAAGGTGGCGGTCCCTCCGGGACAGATTCCGGAGGGAAAGAATGAAATTGAGGGAGATCCAGAGGAGTGGGGCAGGAGCCACTCAGAGGCAGCCATGGAGATACATGGGTGTGATGGGCTTCCTGACCCCATTCCTCCAGGACAGGGGGACCACCTCCAACCTCCGGCGTGGTCCGGTCCCTGAGGTGCACATAAACGGGCCACCCTCCTTATCTGACCCAACAGACGTTGTGTCAGGTGAGGAGGATGGCCCGGAAGCAGTGGTGGCAGGTGTGGCAGCGGCGCCAGAGATGGAGGCAGGTGTGCCGGCCCCAGCAGCAGCCCCAGCGGCAACCCCAGCAGCAGAGGCGGCGGCAGACCCAGCAGCAGAGGCGGCGGCAGACCCAGCAGCGGCAGCAGCCCCATCTGTGGCAAGAGGTGGTGGGCAGGCACCAGAAGGGAGGGGGAGGAAGAGGCGAGGGCCTGACATGTCCAACTTTGAGCGGGGCTTGCTGGCGGTGATGGAGCCGCTGGCTGTCCTTGCCTCCCAGCCCCAGCCACAGCCCCAGCCACAATGGGATGAGGATGAGATTTTTTTAGGGCACTCATGGCGGCGATGAGGCACCTCTCCATCCCTAGGAAAGCTAGACTGCACTATGAAATACACCAGCTGGTGTACAGGGCGGAGATGGAGGAGCTGGGTGAGAATGGTGTGTGAATGAGTGATGAGTGAGTGCGGTTTTTTTGTTCAAGTGAAGACCAGTCAAGTTCTAAATCCATAAATCAAGTTTTGTTGTTTAGTTGTTGTTTGTTGTAAATTGTTCATTTGTTAATATGTAAATATGTTCATACTGTAAAATAAAAAAATCACCTTTGTTATTACCTTTGCCTGTGCTGTGTTCCTTTGTTTTTAAAAAGAAATACATTTACAATACATTACAATTTGGAACAAGAATTATGACATATTATTAGCATAACAATAACTATACATTACACTTGCAGAAAGACAATTCTTGATTCTTGAAAAGACTTCAGGGATTCTTGAAAGAGCTGGCTCGGGTCATGTGGCTGTGAAGAAACAAACAGAAGAAACAAAATCATTATTACATTTACTTTTAAAATATAACTTTGAGCACATTTACAATGTATACGCAGGTATGTGAAGGTGTATGTAGAGTTGGAATGTGCTTCTTTTCTAAAAACATGGGTAGCTCTTAAAAGAGCTGTTTGGTTTAAAGAGCCTTTGTGTAGTTAGGCTCTGGGCTGCCAAGCCACTGCCCCCTCTTCATTGAAGTAGGCACAGTAGGCCTCCCTCATCTGGATGGTGGCACGGTTGGCATTGTTGGCACCCATCCTGGATGCATGCCGCAGGGCCTCTGGAGCAGTGGATGGCTCGATGTCGGGCTCCACTCTTCGCCTACACCTCTGCAGCTTCTTCCTCCGGAGGAAGTTGTGCAGCACACAGGTGGCCTTCACGCACACCTCGGCAACCGGAGGACTGGTGGCAATCACACGCCGGTACATGCGCCACCGAGACGCCAGGATGCCAAAGGCACACTCCACTACCAGCCGAGCCCGGCTGAGGCGGTAATTGAAGACTCGCTTCTCAGGTGGGTGATTGCGTCCAGGGAACGGCCGCAGCAGGTTGGTCATGAGGGGGAAAGCCTCATCCCCCACAAAGACGTGCGGAAGTGGGCCCCGCTGTTCTGCGCCCGAGACAACGCGATCGGGAGGGAGGTCAAGGGTGCCATCCCGAAGAGCTTCTCCAAACACGGAGTTACGGAGGGAGCCGCTGTCGCTCGTCCTGCCGTAGCCTCCAACATCCACAACCCGGAAGAGGTAGTTGGCGTCAACCACAGCGAGGAGGACCAGGGAGAAGGTGCCCTTGTAGTTGAAGTACAACGACCCAGAGTTGGACGGAGCTTGTAGAACAACATGTTTCCCATCAATGGCACCGACACAGTTGGGAAAGTTCCAGCGCCACTCAAACTCCTCGGCCACGGTACTCCAGTCCTCCATCGTGGGAACTGGCATGACCTCCTCCACCAAAGCCGTCCAGATGGCACTGGCTACCTCCCGCACTATCCTACACACTGAGGAAGTGCCCACACGGTAGCTGAATCCTATCGTGCGAAAGGAATCCCCGGTGGCCAGATACCTAAGAAAGCAGGCAGTAAAGAACATACTTCCAATTAGACAAGGCATGAGAGCATATTTGCCCATATTATTTATACACGGTTGCATGCTTAGATTGTTCATAGAAAGCCTTTATGATGGAACACATTTACCAGAACCTCATTCATTGATACATCAATAATCCCATGTGACATCCACAACTAATATAACTAATATGACTATAGATTGTTTACAGATAGCTCAGCGACAAAACCTGACATTTACCAGCAACACTTCATTCATACAGTATATCAATAATCCCCTGTAACATGCACAACTAATATGGCTATAGACGGGTAGATGTCTTCCCTTAATTAGGAAAACATCAATTTAATGCACACAACACCAAAGATGCAAAATTGAAATGCGCGCTTTCTATAGCCTAGCTGGCAGTATTTTTTCACAAATGTGAAAGCCAATGAGCTGTATGGAAACGCAATTCGTGTGATCATTAAAAAATTATTACCGTAGGCAAATGGCGAGTCGCTCGGCAGGGTCAATTGCAGAACGAAAAGACGTATCTGCCCTGGTGATGAGAGGGCCCACCTTGCTAAGCAACTCGTCAAAGTACTCCGGAGGCATTCGAAAGTACTGCTCAAACCGGAGAGAGTCGAGACGCAGCTCCTGCACAAGCGAATGAAACTCTCCTCGCTGGTTCCGTGTACGGAGGATGGGGTGAACCCAATGCAGCCGTACACGTCTTCTTCGACGTACGTGGAGCAACGCAGCAACCACTGAAACTCGGAAAAGCACTCTTCTTGCTACGACGGGATCCATCTTGCAATACAATAGAGTAATAACAAATTGCAGGAAGAGCGCGGCTTTGTTGTTGTAAGCGGGAAGCGATTTGTGTGGCTGCTGGCTGCGTCTGGCTCCGTCGGCAAATTCCACGCCCCCATCCGTCAGACACGCCTTCCGTCGTCCGTTGACGGACGCATGCAGTGGGCACAGGGTGTAACACAAAAGCCGGCCCCAACCTGGCCCCCCCATTAAAACTGGTCTAGAACCGCCACTGCCCATATGCAGGCGTTGTCAAGCAACATGGCCATATCGTCTTCATAGTGTAATGAAGAATTTGTGTGAAGGCAGGGTGGTGACTGTCTTGTGTGGGGGGGGGGAGGGCCCGAAGAGCCGGTTGCATTAATTAATTGGTCGCACCGGATCACTGATGAGGGGGAAGGGGCCGGTGAACAGGTGATGGTGATTGAGGTTGAATTTAAGGGAAGGGCACAGCGACGGGTGATTGAATCTGGGAAGGACGTGTTAACGCTACCGCCGAGCTTGGGGGTTGGGGTGGGTGCCGTTCGCAAGCTGATAGGGCTGCCGGCGGCGAAGATAGATTAGCGGGCTGCACGAGAGCTAGGGCCGGGGAGTAGGAGTGCGGCTGCGGTGCGGCTTCCCAGCGAGGGGTGCTCCGGTTCCGTCACTAATCGGAGGCCTCAAGAGTGCTGGACTGGCGTCTCCCTTCTCCCGTTGGCCTACCAGCACCCAAGCATAGACCCTGGGGGAGGGTCCCGTATCCCGGGAGAGTTAAGGCCGCAGTATACTCGGCGTTCCCGTGATGTCAAAATGACGTAGATCTCGCTGGCGCGACAGGATTTTGGCCCGTCCGCGCCGTGTCGCGCACCTCTCTTTTTTTTTCAGTGGCGCGCGACAAAGCGGAAACAGAAACACGGACGAGTTCGAAGCCACATTTTCGAAGGCGACATTGTGATGTCAAAATGACGTAGATCTCGCTGGCGCGACAGGATTTTGGCCCGTCCGCGCCGTGTTGCGCACCTCTCTTTTTTTTTCAGTGGCGCGGAAAAAGCGGAAACAGAAACACGGACGAGTTCGAAGGCACATTTTAATGTGCCTTATTGCTAAGGCTTCTTTCTTTATATGTTCTAAAATGTGCCTTATTGCTAAGGCTTCTTTCTTTATATGTTCTATTTTATTGTGTGGTGTAGGCCTATATTTTTTCGCTAATAAACCGTGGTTTTACGTAAGTACTGTTGTTGTGGTCAAAGACGAGTGGAAATACGTGGCTGAAAAACGGTTACATGCCGCTATTCCGACATGCCGCTACTTAGACATTGACGTCTAGTGGTCGGAGTGGCGGCATTAATATTATTTTCCAAGCGTCCCACTACTGCGACAATTTTTTTTCCCCATTGTCTGAGTAGCGGCACTTTACTTTTTTTCAAACGTCCTGCCATTCCGACATGAGGCCATTAATATTTGTCATTATCATTGTACTTTAAATTAATTAATTAATGTGATTATACCCATATGTTCTGGACTTAGCATACACGCAGCTTATGCATGGGTGTGACAAATACATGGGAAAACAATTTCTAAAAAGAGCCAATCATCCAACTTCGAGGCTGCCCCTAGTTGGTAATATATAGGACTAGCCTATCCATATCAAATCCAAAAGCAACAATCTTCATAACAAAATCAGAGTATCCTTTTCAAAAAATATTATTTCGCCGTTCTTAAATTAGGCTTCCACAGCGCAAAAAAGGTAGGCCTACACCTTGAAACTTTGTTCAATCAACTTAAAGTCCGATTAAACTTCATTCAAAGGCAGTCCATAATTCTAATTAAATTGATTTCTAACGAACAAGTCCAAATTTCAGGTCCTAGAGCTTTATTTGTGCTTCTTCTTATATATTTTTAAGTAGACTGCTGGCCTGCACGCACAGAGTTTGTTTGATGCATGGAGTTTCAACCTTTTCCCCCTGAGAGCTGAATAAAAATGAGGAGAGCTCCCTGTCTTTTACATAATGTGTAGGCCTAACATTTATTCACATGGCCGGTTCAAAATCACCTAGTTTTTGACTGAAATGTGTGCCGATATCAATTATTGTGAAAAACATTGTTTGGAGTAGAGGTCTGCACTCGCGATGCAAATGGAAGCTCATTGCGGGTGCGGGCGGGATGATAGAGGTAGGCCTACATTTATTCTATATTAATAACTATTATTATTATTCTATTGCACTTTCTATGAAAAGTAGGCCTAATTGTCGTAATAGCGGTACCAAAAAAGATCGGATGCGGGCGGGATGATAGAGGTAGGCCTACATTTATTCTATATTAATAACTATTAATATTATTCTATTGCACTTTCTATGAAAAGTAGGCCTAATTGTCATATTAATAACTATTATTATTATTCTATTGCACTTTCTATGAAAAGTAGGCCTAATTGTCGTAATAGCGGTACCAAATTGTAGTAGGCCTAATTGTCGTAATAGCGGTACCAAATTGTCGTAATAGCGGTACCAAAAAAGATCGGATTAGGGGCATGTCTAAATAGAGGCATGTCGTAATGACGGGATGTCGTAATGGAGGGTTGTCGTAATAACGGGCTGTCGTAATAAAGGGCGGACCCCCTGAAAAACTATCTCAAAGCGGCAGTAAGTTATAAAATAAAAGTATATAAGATAATCATTAAGTTATTAAGATAGCTGCTTACAAACACTATTCATATGCGAACTGCTGCCATACACTGGACTGTTGATGGCTGACCAGGTGGGGCAGTGATGTAGAATAATAGCAATGTAAAGTAATAGACAGACATAATGCTGTATAGTGAGAGACATCCCAGTGAACTAAATCGGGGTGCCAGTATTAGCATATCTCTTCTTCTACTGCGTAGAAATAGCAAAGTCGGTAGCCTTTCCTCAGTGGCGCCACCTCTGTTCAGGAGAAGACTGCAACTACTGTCGCGGCCACCAGCGCGAGTATAAATAGTTACGGCGCTCCCATGACATCACATTGTCGCGCGACAGCTTGGGAACGGCGAGTATTCACCTTATTCTGCGCGTCAACAAGGGGGCGCCATTTTGTTTCCATTTTGTGTTTGAACTTCCGGTTGAGCAACTGTCCATTCGCAGTACGTAAATAAGTATATACTGAAGCACATAGCTTAAGATGACCAGCATTATTTGTTCCGTGCGGGGCTGTCACAATAATTGGAAAAAAAGACGGGCGTCCCTGCAACAATTGTGTTTTGAACACGGGAAAACCAGGGCTGAATGTTGTGGGGCAACGTTTAATCTTTATCCTCCGCCATCCACTGATGAGGCCCGGCGTATGTGGCTGAAGGCGCTAAATTTGAAGAAGCCTCCGAAAAAGCCCAACATCTGTTCGTTTAATTTTGTGGATGGCAGACCATCAGTCCAACACCCATACCCCGAGAAGTGGTTGGGATATGTTCCTCCGGCGAAAAAGGCTCGTCGGATGCTTGTAAGGCTCCAAGGTAAGATGACATTTTGCCAGCGCTAACAATATCGCTAGTCGTTAGCCAGCAAGCATCTAATGAGTATGATCAGCAAATGCTATCGTCTGTTAGCAGTTGTCTGTTGTTACTGATTGCTACGAGATTTATTGATGCAAGTTCCTAGTAACGTTTCCTCCCAGTTAGTTCCGACACACTGAGGATAGTAGCCTACGAAATTGCACAGAGCATTGTTGTGGGCAGACTGACAATTTCTCTTTGATTGCTTGTTTGAAGCCTTTGGGATGCTGCCATGGGGAAACTATTCAGTATAAAATTCTCACTTATTCAGATGTGCAGACATCATAGGCTACACCCGTAACTATGCCTTAACTTGACCTCAATACATGAACAGCATTACAACATAGGATTAGGTCGAGGCTTTATAATTTCCACGACTGGTTATGTTGAAAGGCAGCAACATGATTAACCTTATCGTTGATTACTGATGCTGTTATTTCTACAGAAACACCCTCAACCAGCTTTGCAAGCCACGAGACTGATGCAAAGACTGATGAGATGACTGATGGGATGCCACACCGTGATGCTTCTACACAGTGGGAATATCTTTTCATGGAACATCACTCCTATGCTGCTGACCCACTCCATTGTCCTCACCTCCATGACCAGGCAACACAATGTCCTGAACAACATCAGGTACACACCGAACTTCTCCGGAATGATCGGCTGTGTTTACTGTACACTGGGTTGTCACTAGGGCTGCACGATATTGGGAAAATATGCGATATGCGATAACATTGTTGAGTACTGCGATGACGATATAACTTGCGATATTTCAATATTTAATGTTTTTCTTCATTCTACTTGCTGCTAGACTATTAAAAAAAGAAATGCATCGTATGCATGCAATGCAACAACTTTTATTGGGAAAATTGCCCACTTGAAACATTTTCTTATATGGTCAACAAAATTAAGATGAAATAAATAAAAACAATAAAACTGCTTAAAGCATTCATAATAAATTTAAATAATAAACATTTTTTTCTGACCACTAATTTGTTGAGCTAAGAAGGTGTTGCAGAATGGGTTCTGAGGCATACATGATGCCATGAAAAACAACATCAAATAACAATAATAAAAACAAAAATACACCATTATGGTGAGTTATTGGCCAAAAAGGCTAGCACAAGGAAACGTGCAACAATTTAGTTAAACTAAAATACACCTGGGGGGTATTGCACAAAACTAGGATACATAAATCCAGGATAATTGAGTAAGCGCGGCTTGGACTATTCTGCTCGGCGGTATCCTGGCTTATTCGGTTGCATGATTGCCAAGCCAGGATAAATAGGCGGCTAAATCACGTCAGGTGAAGCTAGTTGGGATAAGCGGCTTGAATAGACCTCGCGATCGCTCACAGAATCACCGATCGGAACATGGCGTTTCATACGTCACGGCCGTTGAACAGCTCCTTATTGGATACCCGACCCAAGCCCGACGGGACCCGAGGGGACCTGACGGTACCCGACGGGCCGGGTCGGGTTCGGACTCGGTGACGTCTGCGCGATTTGAAATGTGAAATGTAAAACAGCTTATTCTGCATGGTAGCCAATGGGCTGTTTCACATGTTGCAAAGGTTCGGCTGTGTGATTAAAATATATTTTATAAATAGGACATAAGCGTTGCGTTCATCTGTTTGTTGACATTTCCAAATGCGCTGCAGTTGCGTAATAAAGGCAGACTTTCATAAACACAAACGTAAATGTGTCATAGTATGAAACAATATAGACTTTAACTGTGTTGGCCTGAGTAATAACACTATTATTGGCCAAAAAGGCTAGCACAAGGAAACATGTGCAACAATTTAGTTAAACTAAAATACACCTGGTCAAACAAACACGACAACGCTCCCTCAACAACTTAAACACCATGTGCTTAAACTGGTGGGGGGCGGGCTTATCGGGCAGCATGACAGCATCGGATTGGTCAAATATAATGTCATTGTGTGTGAATGCGCAAATCGCAAATTAAGAAATCTTTGCGGTATGTACATCGCGAGCGTTGATTTCGCGATGACGATAGATTTGCGATATATCGTGCAGCCCTAGTTGTCACTGGATGCATTTCAGTCTTTGACCGACGAGCTGACAGCAGGATGCAGTATCTCTCAGCTACACCCCAAGGATAAACTGTTGATGACCCTGATGAAGCTCCGACTGAACCTATTGCAGGACGACATTGCAGAGAGGTTCAGAGTGTCTCAGTCTGTGGTCAGTAGGGTAATTTCTCAGTGGCTGGACCTCATGGAGGAGAAGATGAGGTGCTATGTTCCATGGCTGCCCAGGGAGACAATCCAGGCAACGATGCCACAGTGCTTCAAAGAGCATTATCCATCAACTACATGCATCATCGACTGTTCTGAGACCCCTCTTCAGAAGGCTCACAATCTGGACTCAAGAGGCGAGTCTTACAGTCATTACTATGGGCAAAATACAATATCAAGTTCCTCATAGCAATTGCACCATGTGGGTTAATAATGTTCATCTCGCCAGCATATGGTGGGAGATGCAGTGACAAGTTCATCACAGCCAATTCAGGGTTTCTGGAGTATCTGCGCCCAGGTGATGAGGTGATGGCTGACAGAGGATTTGTTATCCAAGATCTTCTGTTTGAACGTAAAGTCAAGCTCGTCCTGCCAGCTTTCACCAGAAGAGGCCTTCCTTTGTCCGAAGAAGACACCACCAACACGAGGCGCATAGCCAACGTCAGAGTGCACGTTGAGAGGGTTATTCGCCGCCTGAAGAACTACAGAATATTCTCTCAAACAGTGCCCATTAACCTTGCCCCGAAATTTGATAAGATTCTTAGAGTCTGTGCAGGTCTATGTAATCTTCGTGGGGACATTATACAAGAAGATGAGGAATAGGATGTTCAATGTTTATAATATAAGTTCAATCAGTTAAAATGTTCAATCAGTTAAAATGTACAATCAGTTAAAATGTACAATCAGTTAAAATGTTCAATCAGTTAAAATGTTGTTTCTATTGTTCATTTTTACAAATCTATACAAAACTTGAACATATATTTAGCATTCAAGTACAATGTTGTTTCTATTGTTCATTTTCACAAATCTATACAAAACTTGAAAGTATATTTAGCGTTCAAGTACAATGTTGTTTCTATTGTTCATTTTTACAAATCTATACAAAACTTGAACATATATTTAGCGTTCAAGTACAATGTTGTTTCTATTGTTCATTTTTACAAATCTATATAAAACTTGAACATATATTTAGCGTTCAAGTACAATGTTGTTTCTATTGTTCATTTTTACAAATCTATACAAAACTTGAACATATATTTAGCATTCAAGTACAGACAATGTTTCAATTGTCCATTTTTACAAATCTACAAAATTCAAACAATTGTAAGCATCCACCATAACTTTTGTCTGTTTCTACTTTGTTGACATGAAGCTAACAGCACCTTATGACACCATGTATGTACAGCTTTTTCAAAATGCTCACCTAAGTATGACTTGTACTGGACTCACCCTGGACTGTATAAGGCATGTAAGTGTAGGTGCTTACACAGGGATACAACAGCAACAAATATGGATGAGCTCCTGGTTATAGTGTTTCTTACAGTCTAATGCTGAAATGTGATGTACATATTTTGTGAAAAGGAGCATTGCACAAGTTTTTCCATGTTTACAACTTTATACAAAACTTTAACTGATATCTGTTAGTGATGGGTCGTTCGCGAACAAAATAGTTCGAACGAACGACTCTTTAAAGTGAACGAACTGACCTCGTTCGCCACTCTCGTTCGCTCGTTCGTCTCGTTCGCTGAGTCTCTCTGACGCGCTGATTCGCGGCGCCGCTGATTCGCGAGTCGTTCGCTGACTGATTGACTCGAGGACTGAGACGTCACTCACGACTCGTCATCACGAGAGCCAGCCAATGTATGTTGTTTGTCTGTCTGTGAGTCTAGGACGCTTTCGAATGGTTGACACATTAACAATACCACTTTCACATTTGAATATTGCCTTTTACATTTACATATCAGTGAAATGGTAAATACATGCTGTCTTTGTATTTTCTGTGTCATGCCAGATTAATAAAATATTTGAATGTCTCGTCAATCTGTCTCGTTCTTTCATGCTTCCTTCTCACGCACGCAACCCGGCCGGGACCCCCACCTTGGTGGATCTTGGTCTTGAGTGGGGGTGGCCAATGGCCATCTTCACAATAGTAAATAAAATATGCCCAGAATAAACACAACTGTACATCATTAACTTTAAAACTCATCATTGCTAAATCAAGTCTATTATCTTGCTGATATACATCCAATAATCTACTACGCCCCCCCCCCCCCACACACACACACACACACACACATCCCGCTGCGTTTGGTTTGTCTAACTTTACCTTGAATTGGGGGAACGGGGCATTTTGATCCTGACATGTCATTATGCATACATTAAATAAATCTGTTGAACTCAAATTAAATACATATGTTAACATATTCAACCAGACACAATGTTGTATTTGCTATTAACACATTTATTAACACCATCATTTGCACCATTGCACGATTGTGAATCGTGATTTCGTGATTAGTTAGTAAATGAGAAGAACGAGGGAGTCCGAGACCGACTCAGCTGCATTGATTCGTGAACGAGGAGGAGCCGAGTCTGACCGACTCGGCTGGCATTCGCCATTCGCCGAGTCGTTCGCAATTCGCGAACGAGGGAGGAGCTAAGTGAACGACTGAACGAGTCAGTGAATGATTCAGCGCTACCGGAAACACGAACGAACGAACGAACAAACGACTCTCTGTGGCGAACTGAACGACGCGAACCGATTCGCGCAAACGAACGAGAAAATCCACCACTAATATCTGTGTATTGTAATACACAAATATGTCTTTGTCAGAGAGGGTTAATAAACTTGACACAAAATCAGCATTTGTTATCATTCATTCATTTAATTCAATTAATTTAATACTTTGACAGACTACTAAAAAAAGTACATTAAAAAACAATAGGCATAAATAAGAACATTAATAAGTATATGCATAAATAAGTAAATAAATAAAAGTACATGTAGTTTTAGTAAATAATCATTTGCATAACTGCATATAACGCTCAGAGAGCAACAGGTGACCTTCACTATACTCGTCTGAAACAAAAGGAAGCATGTCTCTGAAATAGAATGACCTTAGTCTAGCCACAGTCTTTGCACAGAAAGCCTCATCATATGGGATGTGAAGCATCACCTGTTTTGAATGGGACCAAATCAGTAACTTGCATGCCTTTAGCTTTGTACAGAACAAGCCAATTTGGATGTAGAAGCCACGGGGGCCATTAGGCTGTAACTTGGGAATACCCTCGACGATCTTTACGTCATATTTTTTGTCGTGACTTCCCATTAAGTCCTCCAGTGTTTCATTTGCCTTAAGGAAAGGACATTTAATTTCTAGCAGCTCCCCTGAACTCAGAACCCCATCGGGGCTGGCTGACAGCCAGGGCTCTCCAGGACACAAAACTGTGCCATGGCGTGTTACCCTGTAGCCACTGTTTGCTAGCCACTTCAGGGCCAACACCTCACCCTCCACGCCATGTCTGGTAGCAGCATTGCCATGAAAACGTGGGAAGGCATGTTGCTGCAAGAACACTTGGGGGCTGCTTCTGACCGGTACCTTCTTGGCAGAGCTGGCAGTAACTCTTAATCTGCGAGAGTCATGCCAGAGATGTGAGGCACTCTGCTCCTGAGTCAGCAGCTCCAGTCTCCCTGAGTCTATATTTACAAAATCCTCATAAAATGCAGAGCAGCGAGGGCAGATGTTGGAGCCATTGGCACTATGGTGGGTAAATTAAATTTCAGCCAGCAGCTTCGGTGTGATGTTCCGTTTTCCAATTCAAAAACGGAAAACGGGTCTGTTTCCCTATTTTGGATTTCCCATCTCAGAACGGAAATCGAATGGCCGCAATGAAAAACGAAAATAGACTCGTTTCTCGTTTTCCGTTCCGACGTACACGGACCAAGATGGGTCCGTGTACGTCGGAACGGAAAACGAGAAACAAGCCTATTTTCGTTTTTCGTTTTCCGATTCTGAACCGGAAAACAAAAAACGAGTCGTTTTCTGATTCTCATTGATGTGCTTATTATCGGAAATGGGGAATAGGATCTCCAGGGCCATTTTTCCATCACCGATTTTGCATTTATATCATTATATTTACCCGCGAAAATGTTGCACACGTAGGCTCGTATTTCACGTTCATTCACTCACGTTCATTAAAGTCTGATTAAATTTAACTTGCGATCGGACACTGTTAGCCGTGATAGTTAGTTATATTGTGTTCCCCAGCTTTTTAAGTGACTGTCTCGAAAACTATAACGACTTCATCGTCTCTAGAAGATCAAGCGGGATGACCTGCAGTGACATTGTTAATAATTTGGTAGCACAATTTGGGTCCCAACGAGGCTTTTCGGAGAGAAATGTACGTCGGTGGTGTGCGGAACAGGGTTTGGTTAATAAGGACTTGTGTCCCGAAAGCCACCTTGAGGCTGTGGTAGCCCAAGGAATTGTGGAGGTAGGTGACTTGTCAGTCAGTGTGCAGGGTAACCATGACTGAGCTTTAGAGAGTGAGCAAGTGGTGTAAATATGATATTTTTTTCCACTTCAAGCACTGGTTAAACCTAATCTTCCTTTACAGAATGGGCCGTCTTTCGGAAGGAAACTTATGACGGGATTCCTTGCCACAAAGGGTGTAAAAGCCTCTGAGGGCAGAGTAGGGAAAGTGCTGCGAAAAATGCACCCACCTTACCATGCGGAACATGAATCTGTGAGTAAAAACAAATAGCCTACACTAATCTTTGACAATAGGCCGGCTTAGTCTTCTTCATTAAGAGGCATTGAGCTTAATCATGTCTGTATAATTTCCCTATATAGAGCTCCAGAAATCTAAACCCTGTGCCATATAATGCTGATTACTTGGGGCACAAAATTCATGTTGACCAGAATGAAAAACTGGTCATGTTTGGGGTTACGCATGTCATGGCCATCGACATCTACAGCAAAAAGGTGGTGGGACATTGCACCATGCCCATAAAAAACAATGTCACAATTTATGAGGAAGTGTACAGGTAAGCTAAACAAATAAACAGACAAAGGCCAAAAACAATAGCCTGTTTGTTCTGGCTATAATTTGCGAATAATGTGTGTATCTCTTTATGCCTCCAGACCCGCTGTCATCAGATATGGCATGTGGGACCAAGTCAGGGTAGATTGTGGACGGGAGTTCTACCTGACACTGTACGTCCAGGAAAAGATGGCTGCCTATAGGCATAATGAGAACAGGCTGCCATATCTCCAGACTCCCTCGACAAGGGTATAAGGCTAAACAAAACTTTTACATTTAAAACATTAAACTTTAAAATTCGTTTGAGCACATGTCCTATGCTGATAGGGGTGCAGATTAACCCTGTCGACGTGTTACTTCAACAGAACCATGTCATCGAAAGAATGTGGGTCGAAATTAATGACAGAGTCAACTACCCTATAAAGACCGCGCTGGTCCAGATGACAGACCAGGAGGAACTGGACATGGAGGACAACCTCACCAAATTCTGTGTGTCCACCTTGTCCTTGCAGGTGGCCAGAATTGGCATGCAGAATGTGGTGGAGTCATGGAATGCCCACAGAATCCCAGGTGTGACACTGAATTCAAGTGGTATTGTTTGTGTTTGTTTGTTTGTTATGTTTGCTTTACAACTGACTTCATTGAATATACCCATACCAACACATTTGCCTTTCTCAGGGAAGGGCATCCCAAACGACCTCTGTGGGCAAGGGTGTCCATCAAGTGGCCGAGCACCTACTTCCCCTTTGCAATGTAGCTGCTGACCTGTATGAGCAGGAAGTGGGTGGAGGAGCAACATTGAGATGGGAGTCTCCATTTGCCACGGACCCCTTCCCCAGTGTTGAATCCCGGCAATGGGCGGAGGGACATTTCGCGTCCCAATTCAATATGCGTTCTCTACATCAACACGTGGTGACTAGGGATTACACACACTTCCAAAGTGCGTTAAGGTGTCTGATTAACATCACTAGACATGCTGTAATGTAAATAAATAAATACAATTATATTTGCTTCAATTGTCTTCTGATTGTCTAATCCCTGACACGTTACATATCTCGATTTTCTCTGTTCATTAATCAACTCCTCTGACCAGCTGGGTGATGCAACCAAACAACAAATCAGGTATTCAACTACTGTGTGTAAATGACATTCATACTTTGAGCAATTTTTTTCAATTAGTTTTTATTCGATATCTTTAAAATAAGCCAATGCTGGGGAGAGACCCCTAAGGGCATGGAGGTTGTTCGAAAAATCAAGCGCCTTGCACTTCAGGCACATGTCAGAATTCACACACCACCGCTCCACGCAGATCTTGCAGCCAACCATAGACCCGCAGCAGGTGGCGAACAACGGGTCCGAGATAATTGCTGCAGAGGATAAAATGAAATATTTAGAATGTGTCTTGAGCTTTCACCTTGCCATGCTTGCCCAAGTAGGGAGTGACTAAATTATACATATGGCATTATTCAACAGCATTATTGAACATTATTCAAGTAGGCTATTTTTACATCAACACTAACAGACCATGTGATAATATGTGAATTTTGCGTATATACCTTTGCACACAAGGCATTTCATTGCCTCCTTGGCTGGCTGCAAGGCTGGTCTGGCCAGATTGGTTAGGTGGCGGATGGCCTCGGCCACAGTCTGCAGGCCTTCAGCAGCCGCTTTCAGGTCGTCCACCTTGTCAACCAAAACGGCTGAGGCGCTGTCTTCAGCTCTATGACTGAAAAGTCATAATGAATATCAGGGAAATGAGTGATGTGTGAATAGTAGCAATAATAGAACTGTGTGAATATGTCACAGACAAGCAGAAATGTTGCACACCTGTTTTTTGCTCTCCTCCCACTCTGAAACTCCTCCAAGGCCTCCTCTGTCAAGGCAAACACCTTCCTTGAGTTCTGCCTCCAGTACTGGGGAGCTGAAGTACGAGAAAACCTTTAAGTTAATTCTGCTAACTGCTGATATTTGTGTAGTATTACCAGTGGCACCAGTGGCAAAACGTACTTCTTGTGCCGTCTGAATCGAGGATGGCGTTGCCCTGACTGTCAGTGAGGATAATTTCATCATCCTCACTGGCAAGGGCTTCACGCACCTTGCCAGTGATCCCCTCCACGCTGGCCTCGGCCTCCAAAAATCGTATTACAAAGGTCTTAGAAGAGACCAGGCGGTTCCCCACTACCTCACCCAGATGAATGGACCTGAATGGATCAGAGTGTTGATGTCAAATCTATGATGTTATATCTACATGATGTCCTATCTACATTCAAATGTTATTTTCAAGAGCAGATTTCAGATTTCACAAGTTAGCCTACCTCTGAAAAGTCCTCCCAAAATGTCCAGAGGCCTGTGGTGGAAGCAGTCTTGAACCTGCGGCAGAGGTGGAGCTTGTTGAGGGTGAGGCGAAGGAAAAGGGGACAGGGCTAGGAGGTAGCTGGGCAACAGGATTTCGATCAGGGCCATTCACCTCGTAGTGCCCCCTGGCCCCGAGGGACACAGTGGAGAAGTCCCCATTGTCCTGGGGGAAAATGGCCCCATTTCTTTCATCAGTCAAATAAATTGACTCTGCAGCAACCTGTGGAGTGGCATAGAATGGGGGGGGAAAAACATAAGTTACATTGTAAGTAAACAATCTTAAAAGAAAATGTGATAAATGAACAAACAGGCTGTTAAAAGGTACACAACAGCTGTGATGCAACTTGCTACTGCAACTGTACAGTCAGGCTTGGAAGTCTGTGAACCCCTATTATTTGGTGTTTGGAATTATTTGGTGTTCTGTTGTTATTATTTTTGTTTCTGTTTGCAATAAATTGATCACTACAATTTAGGACGTCTTGTTAGGGTCTAAGGTAATCTGGTGGAATGTTCATTTTATGGTGATGGGACAATATCTTGCATGTTGCAGTAAGTCACACAGATACGATGGCCTATACATTAAGCAAATTAGATTACTTATGACTATGACAACAGCGTCATATTTTGGTGATTTTTCAGATGACAGTCTTTCATTCAGCTGTTTAAATTAATGGAAGTGGCGTGCTGTGTTACTGCATCATTTGACGGTGTGACTTCTGGTGTTCTTACTCCTGATTGGTGGTCATTTCTATTTACGTCATTTCCGGTAACACATATATTGGGTATTCCCCATAGACATAATATACGTAGAGGCCTCATGACATGCTGGAACGTCGCCGCCATATTGGTTGGGTCTCCTCACTCTAGTCTAGCATAGGAGTCAACGGGAGAGCAAGCTATGCCAGTATTTTGTGCATCTTACGGCGCAGTATTGACACCAGATCGCGTGGGATTACCTTTCACAAGTAAGATTGAACAATAATTTAGGTTATTTTAATTAATTTTATTTTACTTTATTTTAGCATCCTGTATCATAACTAAATCTCTGCCGTTTGTAACAAACCAAACCGTGTGAAAATCCGGTAAATATTCGGGGAGTTATGATTATTGTAGTTGGGGATATACCTTCCTCAGTAGAAATAAACTGCACTGGGGGCGCACTGGGGACCCATCCAAGATGGCGGCCGCGCTGATACGTCAGCTCCAACAGGCAGCGTCAGTCTATGAGGTGTCTACGTATATTACTGGGGACCCATCCAAGATGGCGGCCGCGCTGATACGTCAGTATGTAGAGCCCTCCGCTGCTCATATGCTAAACGAAATTCATTTTAGCTCAAGACAGCCACTACATCGCTTAAATTGGCAGATTGATGGATAAGAGCAATGTTTTCAGTTTTGACAGTCGTACAGAGTATCTACCTGCCGCTTCTCCAGCGTAAGTAATAAGCAATGTTGTGCCTTAATCAGTTTAAACTGTGGTTACACAACCAATGTTTCAAGTGAACAGCCGATGCTGACGGATATGGAAGCAAATCTGTACCATAATTCAAATTAAAGTGGATCAACAGAAATGCTTTTTCATTTTCAGAATATAGCTGCATTTTTTGACACATAAATAAAATGAATAATAAATCATCCAAACTGCATTTTCATTTTCTTCTTCAATATTGCTCATTTTGTAACTTTATTAAAATTAAAAAGAAAAGGACATTTAAGATTTAATTTTCAAAAGATGCCCCGGCAAATAGTTACCAAAATTCAATTTGAAATGTCAAATTTGAACATTAAAATGCATTAACAGAAAGGCATTTTCATTTCAAGGTCATTGCTGCATTATTTGACTCATAAATAAAATGAATAATAGATCATCCAAACTGCATTTTCATTTTCTTCTTCAAGACTGCTCATTTTATGACACAACTAAAAAGAAAACAAAGAGGACATTGCTTTTTCGTTTTCATGCCCACCCCCCGCAAAAAAGAGTCCATAATTCAATTTGAATTCGCAATCCTGAATCGGCGCAGGAGAGTGACGTCAGTGGCCGTTCTTCTCTTTCCGGGTTGGTTTGGCGGGTGACGCGGCCGCGCAGCTGATGGTCATTTCCGTTAAGTGCACCACAGATTTGGAACAGCACTAAGATCTGAAGATCTGCGTACCTATTGAGTGCGGATAGTGTACTATGTTTAAGTGTACTCATGGAAGAACACGGAACGCGGCCCTGTACACTAGTGTTGGGAAGTTCGACTCTTTTTACTGACTCGGATCTTTTACTCGCGGACAGTAAATTGAGCTAATCTTTTTTTTAGTCATTTCATTCATTTTTACAGCAGGTGGCGCTGTAGCCCTCTTGTGAGCGTTGTAAAAAAAGACCGCGGTTCTCAAACACTTAACAATGAAGGCAACATGGTTTACTTCAGCTGATAAAGTTTACACAAAATGCCACAAGCAATTCAAACCATGTGAAAACCTAGGAAAGAAAATACACATCACAATAAAGTGACTTGTGTCCTGTATCCTCCCTGCCATTGTTGTTTGACAGCACGCCACGACAGTGACTGGGTATCTGTCACGTGACAAATGAACGAGAGACCGATCCGTATGAACGATCCAGTGAACGAACTGTTTGGCTTACTGCTCTCTTCAGCCTGAGCTGCCTGTCACGTGACAAATGAACGAGAGACCGATCCGTATGAACGATCCGGTGAACGAAGCGACCTGCCTGTACCAGCGCACTCTACTTCGCACTCTCCTCTTGCTCCCGCATCAAATATGCACACCGCCCCCTAACGTATTAGTCACGTATCACGGTCAGACTCTGAACTGAAGAAGAATAGAGGCCACTGACGTCACTCTCCTGCGCCGCTTGGGATTGCGAATTCAAATTGAATTATGGACTCTTTTTTGCGGGGGGCGGGCATGAAAACGAAAAAGCAATGTCCTCTATGTTTTCTTTTTAGTTGTGTCATAAAATGAGCAATATTGAAGAAGAAAATGAAAATGCAGTTTGGATGATTTATTATTCATTTTATTTATGTGTCAAAAAATGCAGCTATATTCTGAAAATGAAAAAGCATTTCTGTTAATCCACTTTAATTTGAATTATGGTACAGATTTGCTTCCATAGACGGAGAGTGCAGTTGAATGGGATGTAGTGGTTTGTGACTGAAGTACACAACTTACATGCGTTTACTATAAAACATTAACTTTAATGACGCTCCTCTCTTTCGTATGTGAATGTCCTTTCAAAAGAACTGCAATGATGTGGAGGCTAGATATTACGTTTTAGATAGCTGTAGGGCTGTGTGAAGCTGGTTTGATCTAATAAGGGATCCTTATCGCCCAAATGATTCGAAAAATACTAGGGATGTCCGATATTGGCTTTTTTACCGATAACCGATATTGTTCAACTCTTAATTTCCGATACCGATATCAACCGATACCGATATATGCGGCCACGTGAAACCTCCGCTTTACACTCATTGCAAACCTCAATAGGCTTTATGCCGAGCGGAAGTGTGGATTAATAAATAAAAACAAAACAGCGGTAAAAGCTAGCGTGTGTGTCCGGGAGAGGGCTCCTCTCCTCGGACACATTACTCTGAAGCCCCGGTGACGGTCTGGAAGTGTGGATTAATAAATACAATTTAAAAACAAAACAGCGGTAAAAGCTAGCGTGTGTGTCCGGGAGAGGGCTGCTCTCCTCGGACACATTACTCTGAAGCCCCGGTGACGGTCTGGAGGTGCGGATTAATAAATAAAATAATGTGAGCGCGGTACAGCGGACCTGAACCGGTTGTGATGAGACCTGTTTCGCAGAATGCGTTAGTATGTTGCGCATAACCCCTATTTTACTATTCAACGTAGAAACTTTGAAATAACTCCAAACCACCGACATAACTACAGCTACAACTAGCGTCCCGCTACACGGCCGCACAGCCCAGGCTTGTTATTGAGACGGCGCGGCGCATTTGATGATGTCATCAAACCACGTCCTCACTTGAAACATAACAGATGTCTGAAATGATTTCAAAATCGATTTCGGTATCGGTTTGATATTGATTTTTTATGCCAATATCGGCCGATAATATCGGTGGGCCGATAATATCGGACATCCCTAAAAAATACTTTTGGATCGTTTGTGCTTGCGAAATGAGTCATTTTACCAGCACAAACGATTACAACTATTGTCGAATCATTTTGGCGAGTTATTTTACTAGAGTTTGTCCTGGAGTCACATCATTTCTGTACTATTGTGGTTAAATCAAATGCATAATTTATGTCGGAATGTTGTCTTCATCTCGTTGTGTGTCCACTCTGTCTCCTTCCTGCTAGATAGCGTTGCAGTTGACTCAGCAGGCCATCTGAGCAAAAACAACCTGAAGTGAATTCCGACTTACCTCCCTCGGTCAGGAGACCTCATTACATGTGGATGTGAAATGTTCTTAGGGACTGTACGATATTTAGCGGGGGGGGAGGGCCGGTCGCCAGACGATCGGGTTAAAAATGTTCTGCCTGGCCCTCCCCCCTGGTAATTTTTTTTTTTCCGGGGCCCTCCCCCCGGCTCAAAAAAAATTCTCCTAGGCCCTCCCCGCTACGTGAATCAAATAAAATTGGTCGGAAAATGACGTTTACAAGGTTAAAACGGCCACATAAGCACACATACACACACACGGGTACACACGCAGCAAGAGCAGGGGTTTATGCCACGCTGTGCCTTGAACTTGAGAATGGGGACAAGCCTGCTTTTATCAATGTTACGAGACTCACCCCCCAATAATTTCACAACTTGGCTGATGACATTGTACCTTATAGGCTATTATAAGACAAAACACAAACTACCGTGACTAAGAGCGACTAATGATCACCCTGCGATTCTTGGTCTATGTGGTGCAGTACTTTGGCAAAGGAGACGTTCACTTCCTTACAGGCTATCCTATCTTTCATTTAAACATCGAACTCGGCATGAGTCATGACGATTGCCCCCCCATAAAATCACCCGGAATTGCATCTGCCAATCTCCTGACGTTCTCCAGGGATTCTTCCAGCATTTGCTTCTGATCATCGAGATCCCCAACCCTCGCAGGGGTCCACCTTCCACTGACTTCTTTAATTTTCTTGTCAATTATCCTTATTCTTCCCTCATAACTGTCCATTCGTTCAGTCAGTCTCAAGTTCACCAGGTCTTCTGCTGCTAATTTGGTTTCGTCCCATGCTGCCAGCCTTTCCTTAAGTGTCTTCAATAGTTTGATGGCCCTATCAGGCTTTATGCCCAGCTGATATATTTCAGCTCTCGATCGGTCAGTACAGAGTAGCATCTTGGCCACTCCCCGATCGTACTCATCATTCATAGACTCAATGATACGATGAATAATGTCTACTGACAGAGTGCGTTCTGGGGTCTGCAAAACTCCCCTTTCTTCATCCTGTTCGCACATGTGCAAGAAAAGGTCTCTCATGCAAACCTGGCCACTTTCATTCAAAACAACAAGCCTCTCGCCTGTATGTCTTGTGTACACTAATACAGGGAGGCCATCATCTTCGTGAAACAGGCAATCGCGAAAGTATTCCACGCATGGCGAAGTGACAAAAAATGAGCAAAATGTGCCATATGCTTCGTCGAAGTCTAGCCAACCTGTACCTGGAAGCAGCAGCTCTTCCAGGATCCTCTCGAGGCCCCACAGCTTTCTTCTCTTGGCATCGCTCTTCGTGAGATCTCCCAACGCGCTGAGCTTTTCAAGTGTATCTGCAGCATTAAGGGACTGCAACGATACTCTTAATCTCGGGTGAACCATAGAAGCTGCCCGGACATTGCTTCTTCTTTGCAGAAAGTCACCACGTTTGCTGCTCGTTGTTTGACTTGACGCCATGTTTAAAAACCTGCAAGCTCACGAGGGGGGTTGTGAGAGATTCAGGTATCCACAAGTTTCCGCCGCCCCGTGATGCTTTGTTTCTTGCGACATTTTGGACTCGCCCACTCTGTCAAGGAGACGTGAATCATGTTTTGGCCTACACACCTTTTCAAATATCGGAAACTGATCATTGATAAGGGAAAAAAGATATCATACATCAGGAAAAAATAATTTTCCTCGGCCCTCCCCCCAGGCCAAAAATATTCTCCTGGGCCCTCCCCTAAGGCTTAAAAAAATTCTCCTAGGCCCTCCCCCCCTGACGACCGGCCCTCCCCCCCCGGTAAATATCGTACAGTCCCTTATTAATAATGACTTTATACAGTAGTGTTACTCAATACTAATTTGTACTTTTCAGGCTGCGATGGATCCGTCAGCCAATCAGATCGCATTATGCAAATATATGTCCTGTGACGCTACTTGGACTCTGCCCAATGAAACCACCTTTGTGGTACAACCCGGGAAAGCACATGGGTATGTCAAAAAAGCCGGCCGGCAGCGGGGATTTAAAAATGGAGGACAAACTAATAATCGCTGTGGGTAATCGCCCTATACTCTACGACCAGTCTTTGTATACATACAGGGACACCAATCGCCTGGACCTGGTGTGGCGAGAGGTGTCACTGGAGGTGGGGGAACCAGGTAACATAATGTTTCTGATTATTTTCGATTTATGTACTTATTTTCAATTGAATCAGTGTGTTGAATGACTGCTAGCAATACAGCATGCATGGTCCAGCTTAGCATCGTCCAAATAATTTAATGAATTGCTAACTAGAATGTATAGTTGCAATTGCTGAAACATGTTTAAACATATTTTATATGCACTTTCTTTATACATATTAGCTTGGAAACAAAATCCCTGTATTTAATAACCATTCGATTTGCATCAATGCACGCAGGATCCAAAAACTTGCACCACCAGCTTTTAAGCTCCATGCTGGTCACAGCTACATATAGTATATAGATTACATAGAGTAAAATATTAGATGTTATAGGGTATAGTACACATACATGTCTTTTACAGAAAAGACAAGAATGAAGCAGATTTTATTGTTATCAATAATTTGATTTCATATACAGTATATTTACAGTGGCTGAATGCCTGAAGAGGTGGCGGTCCCTCAGGGACAGATTCCGGAGGGAGAGAATAAAGAAGAGGGAGTTCCAGAGGAGTGGGGCAGGGGCCACTCCGAGGCAGCCATGGAGGTACATGGCAGTGATGGGCTTCCTGACCCCATTCCTCCAGGACAGGGGCACCACCTCCAACCTCCAGCGTGGTCGGGTCCCGGTGGTGGAAAGAAAAGAGGAGGACGTTGGGTCAGATGAGGAGGGTGGCCCGGCAGCAGTGGTGGCAGGTGTGGCAGCGGTGCCACCAGATGCAGAGGCAGGTGCGCCGGCACCTCCAGCAGCGGCAGAAGCAGCCCTAGCAGCCCCAGCAGCGGCAGCAGCTCCCAGCAGCAGCAGTTGGGCCCGCGGCGGCGGCAGAAGGCAGACCAGCGGCAAGAGGTGGTGGGCAGGCAGCAGGATGGAGAGGGCAGGCGCCAGAAGAAGGCAGGGGCAGGAAGAGGCGAGGGCCTGAAATGTTGAGTTTTGAGCTGGGGCTTGCTGACGGTGATGGAGCTGCTGGCTGCCCTTGCCTCCCAGCCCCAGCCACCGTCAGATGAGGAGGAGTTCTTCTGCGGACTCATCCCGGCGATGAGGCAGCTCTCCATCCCCAGGAGAGCCAGGCTGCGGTATGAACTGCACCAGATTGTGTACAGGGTGGAGATGGAGGAGCTGCATGTCAGTGAGAATGGTGAGAGTGAAGTGATGAGTGAGTGAGAGTTTGTTTTTTTTTAGTTCACAATCAAGTATTGTTGTTTATGTTCTATTAATATGTTCATGTTCTTAATAAAAAATATGGAAATTACCTTTGAAATTACCTTTGCCTTGTGCTATGTTCCTTTGTTTTTTTTATAAATACATTTATAATACATTACAATTTTGAACTGGAATTATGATATATTATTAGCATAATAATAACTATACAGTACACTTGCAGAAAGACAATTCTTGATTCTTGAAAAGACTATTCAGGGATTCTTGAAAACTGGCTCGGGTCATGTGGCTGTGAAAAAACAAACAGAAGAAAGAAAATCATTATTACATGTACTTTTAAAATTTAACTTTGAGCACATTTACAATGTATACGCAGGTATGTGAAGGTGCAGGTATAGTTGGCATATGCATTTTTTTCTAAAAACATGGGTAGCTCTTAAAAGAGCTGTTTGGTTTAAAGAGCCTTTCAGTAGTTAGGCTCTGGGCTGCCATGCCACTGCACCCTCTTCACTGAAGTAGGAACAGTAGGCCTCCCTCATCTGGATGGTCGCACGGTTCGCATTGTTGGAACCCATCCTGGGTGCATGCCGCAGGGCCTCTGGAGCAGTGGATGGCTCGATGTCGGGCTCCACTCTTCGCCTTCTCCACCTCTGCAGCTTCTTCCTCCGGAGGAAGTTGTGCAGCACACAGGTGGCCTTCACGCACACCTCAGGCAACCTGAGGACTGGTGGCAATCACGCGCCGGTACATGCGCCACCGAGACGCCAGGATGCCAAAGGCACACTCCAGAGATGGGGACTCGAGTTTGCGACTCGGACTCGAGTCGCACACACAGAGACTTCAGACTTGACTTGGACTCGTGTTCAAAAGACTTCAGACTCGACTTCGACTCGTGTTTTGGGACTCGTGAACAATCATTATGTTTTCTTTTTTGGCATATTAATATTGAGGAAACTCTGAAACGTCTGACGAGCTTAATGTGAGTACCTACTAGTACCTCGGAAGACGACCATGGCGACCGGCGGCACACCTGCAGCTGTACCATTTGAAATTAAATTTGGTTATAAAAACTTCAAACAAGACGGCACCAACAAGAGATAAAGGAGTGGTAATAATACAGTAAATGCTTTGAATTTCTTAGATATAGCTGTGCAGTATTAGACCGGATAGCAGCAGATGACAGAAGGCTCATTACAACCAGAAGAGACATATGACTTTTATTTTTTAGAGACTTGAGACTTGACTTGGACTCGTGACCAAAGACTTGAGACTTGATCAAGTCTCACCCCACAAAGACTTGAGACTTGACTTGGACTCGTGACCAAAGACTTCAGACTTGACTTGGACTTGCAAAAAAAGACTTGTGAACATCTCTGGCACACTCCACTACCAGCCAAGCCCGGCTGAGGCAGTAATTGAAGACTCACTTCTCAGGTGGGTGATTGCGTCCAGGGAACGGCCGCAGCAGGTTGTTCATGAGGGGGAGATCCTCGTCCCTCACAAAGACGTGCGGAAGTGGGCCCCGCTGCTCTGCGCCCGAGACAACGCAATCGGGAGGGAGGTCAAGGGTGCCATCCCGAAGACCTTCTCCAAACGCAGAGTTACGGAGGGAGCCGCTGTCACTTGTCCTGCCGTAGCCTCCAACATCCACAATCCGGAAGAGGTAGTTGGCGTCCACTACAGCGAGGACGACCAGGGAGAAGGTGCCCTTGTAATTATAGTACAATGATCCAGAGTTGGACGGAGCTTGTATGACTACATGTTTCCCGTCAATGGCACCGATACAGTTGGGAAAGTTCCAGCGCCACTCACCTCCCGCACTATCCTACACACTGAGGAATTGCCCACACGGTAGCTGAATCCTATCGTGCGAAAGGAATCCCCAGTGGCCAGATACCTAAGAAAGCAGGCAGTAAAGAATATACTTCCAATTAGACAAGGCATGAGAGCATATTTATCCATATTATTCATACACGGTTGCATGCTTAGATTGTTCATTGAAAGCCTTTATGATTGAACACATTTACCAGAAAACACTTCATTGATACATCAATAATCCCATGTGACATCCACAACTAATATAACTAATATGACTATAGATTGTTTACAGATAGCTCTGCGACAGAACCTGGCATTTATAATATGGCTATAGATGGGTAGATGTCTTCCCTTAATTAGGAAAATGTCCATTTAATGCACACAACACCGCAGATGGAAATGTGCCGTTTGCGCATTTTGCACGCTTTCTATAGCCTAACTAGCAGTATTTTTCACAAATGTGCACGCCAATGAGCTGTATGGAAACGCAAGTCGTGTGATCATTAAAAAAGTATCCTTACCGTAGGCAAATGGCGAGTCGCTCGGCAGGGCCAATTGCAGAATGAAAAGACGTATCTGCCCTGGTGATGAGAGGGCCCACCTTGCCAAGCAACTCGTCAAAGTACTCTGGAGGCATCCGAAAGTACTGCTCAACAGGAGAGAGTCGAGACGCAGCTCCTGCACAAGTGCATGATACTCTCCTCGCTGGTTCCGTGTACGGAGGATGGGGTGAACCCAATGCAGCCGATAGCTTCTTCCACGTTCGTGGAGCAAAGCAGCAACCACTGCAACTCGGAATAGCACTCTCCTTGCTACGACGGGATCCATCTTGCAATACAAAAGAGCAATAACAAAATGCAGGAAGAACCCGGCTTTGTTGTTGTAAGCGGGAAGCGATTTGATTGGCTCCTGGCTGCGTCTGGCTCCATCGGCAAATTCCACTCCCCCATCCGTCAGACACGCCTTCCGTCGTCCGTTGACGGACGGATGCAGTGGGCAAGCGGCGTTCCTCCCAGCTATCCCCTCATGCCAGATCACGGAGATACTCTTTTTCTTTGATCCTGTCTTCTTGCCAACTGTGGCAAAGGTTTCATGGAAAACGCAGTCTAGAGTGGGGTCCTGGTTGGCAGCCTGGTGTTCGGCCTTCACATGGAGCTCATGCTGGAGACACTGCTCGCACTGCTCCTCTCCCAGCTTGGTGAAGCTGATGTTGCTGTTCTGGACTGCTTTCCGGTGCATTTCATACGAACATTGGTGGTTTGCAGCAAACTCCTTGTAGCCTGGCAAGCCAGACCCACATCAGAAAGATGTAGGGTCTGGCATTGCTCCATTGGCAGTGTGGGCGGGATAAACGGTTGTCTTTCAAGTTCCCTCTGCACGCAATAGGATAGCGCTACAACCAATCAGAGCAACAAAGAAGGTGACGTAGTCAGAGCGACGGCTCTGGGTACGTAATTAATCAAAACTCCGAATACATCTTTCTTTTCGAGGAAAGACTTCAGTGCCGTTCTTTGTTCTTTTCTCAAAGAAAATGTTGCGGCCAAAGCCGAGTCGAAAGACAGCTGTTCGCCAGCAGCAGCAGCCATTGTTTACCTCTAACACGGAACCGTCGCAACTCTGTCGTCATGGTAGCCCGGCTTCCGATTCCACCCCTCACGATGTGATTGGCCTGACATATTTTCTGTTTCCAGCAGCGCAAACCAACGGCGAAGTGCTAGACGGACCCTGGCTGCAAATTAAATTTGCTACCGCTAGGGGCGTCTAGATTTCTAGGCTAAACTCCTTGTGCATCAGCTGCACAGTTATATCACTTGGGAGGTATCTTCGATTGGGGGCATGTTCTCTTCTATAATGGCTAACTGTTGGATTAAATGGTTTAATGTGTTTGTAAGTTGGGGTAAAAATTATTTAATTGGTTGGGGCATGTCTTCCACGGCGCTCTTTGGATGTCAAGCTTGATGGGGAGCAGTTCCCGATGACTGTTTGGATGAGCCTGTCATTTTTTGGATGGTATCCCAGAGTTGTGAGAAAGAAGGTCTTGCATATCTCTTGTGGCTGACCCAGGTCATTTGTAAGATGGTACCGGCGAAGTGAGTAGCTTACTGGGGTCGACGATGTTATATATGACATCAAATCATGTCCTATGAAAAATATGACATATCTCTGCATTGTCTTTTTGGAGACTTTGTACAATAAGTCCGTAATGATAATTCCAACAATTAATGATTATTCATCCACTTTTCCATGTTGAAATTGGTTATTGTTGCCGTTAGCCATGCAACTGGCAGCCATTATGCCTTCGTCGACCAATCAGAGGCTGTGTTTTGTCGACCAATCAGAGGCTGTTTCCATTGCAAATGCAAGAATAAGGAATACGATTCAAATAGCTTGGAATAACATGAAATAAGCCATGTCCTCCTAACAATAGATTTGTTACTTGTGGCAGGGTTGCTCCTACCACACGCCACCTAAGTGGCTTTTCTTGGGGCCCTCCGACACAGGACACGGGTAGATGTTATTGCAAAGTATATTTATTGGAGATGGCAGGTGGTATTCGCCAAGCTGATGGTACAAGCTGCCATGACAGTGGCTCCTCCTCGAGTGTGTGTGTTGATGGCTGGTTTATCCTGGGTGCCATGATTGCTCATGCACCCCAGGTGTGCAGCCCCACCCAGCCAGAGTCCAATCAGTCTGACTCAGGCCAGGTGAGGCTGTAAACCAGCCATCAACAGCACACACTCCACACACACCCTCCACATTACTATTAGGGCAGCACCCGAAATAATGAGAACAGCGAAAATGCTACACTTCCTCATTATGTTTTTATAATGTTTACAAAAATGAAGATACACCAGAATAACCACAGCCTACAACAACATAGAGGAAACACAGGGCTCACAGTGCAGAGGCAGCCAATCACAGGTGAAGCTGCAGGAGAGGAGACCCAACTTGTTTAGGGTGTTACCTGGGCATACCTGTGACCCACCCCTTTTACATAATGAGGCAGTACCCATCCCACTGCCAACTCGTTATCCCAAAGAAATAGCACATACATTTTAATTTTCCAAAACAATGGAGCCCATCAAAGTGTTTGTGCTTGATGCATTCCTAGGACTTAACAGAATCACCTCAAGTGCCCAGAACTCTTATTCACATTGGGCAAGGTAAGGTAGTTTTTTCACACATTCCAGCACAGTTCCAAACTACTTACTTAAATGTTTGTTAAACGCTTTGCCAGACAGCATAACAATCGCTGCCTTAAATAGTCTTTAGAGAGAGATTGAGAAATAGAGATTGGAGGGAAACCAGGGAGGGAGTCTTTGGGCGTGTGGTGAAAATGTAAATATGATGTTAGAAATATTATATATGCAATTCAATACTTTATCTGTGTGTGAGGGGATGGGAGGGTGGATTGTTGTTGCTGTATTATTGTTTCATTTGATGCTGCCGCAGACTGCAGTTTCCCCTAGGGGACAATAAGAAGCTATCTATATGTAAAAAGATTCAATAAAAATGTTTTGGCAAAAAAACTGTAATTGTCCTTAGTGTGAAAAAATATATAAGTATTATCTGATAGTTGCTTAAACTTCTTATAGAAATAAATAGAACATGGTAAGGTGCTCAACATCAAAGTTGATATTACGTTGTCTAATTATGTGATTCACATGTGTAAAAAATCACCACAATGCAGGCAATGAAGTCTGAAATTTAAATGTGTCTGCACCCCCAGCTGGATTATCATGCCACCCTTTTGCCACCCTAGATAAAACTTGCTTGAACTGCCGCTGGTTCCCTTTAGAGTTGGTGGTTCCCATACTTCCATAAAGAAAAACCAAAAAATGTGTTTAGTTGAAAGACAAAGTTTTCATTCATAGTTACAAATGGCATCGTAATGTGCACTGAAATGCCCATTCAATAATTAATGCATGAATGTTTTCTAAAAGCAATCTGTATGTTGTAAAACAACATTTTTTACAATATCAACAATCCTTTCGCTTGGTCAATTTGTTTTGCAGCATAGTAGTGATAGTAAAAACAATAACAAAGGACCACAATAATACTTAAAACATCATCGTAAAGTATAATTATAATTATTGAAAAACCAAAGACTTTTACTTTTTCATAACAAATGGGTTTCTATAAGCTTTACAGACCATCGTGCTGATGATAGGTACAGACTATACTGAATGAAAACAACGCCCCCGTCTGTTCCTTTCGAGACATTACATCAACAAAAAAGGGCAAAGAAACAAGGGCAAAGGAAAATACCGCCTACCTGCCAATGATTGGTTGAAATTGGAGCTATTGCAACATAATTGGATATCACTTGATGACGAAATACCAGATACAGGAAGTAAGGCGCTGCTGATGAGCAGCATGGAGTAACTGTCATTTATCCTGTCTTCGTATCTTCCTTTATATTGTACAATTTACATTTCAGAAGACACCGCTATACACAGAGTTCAACTCGTCATCGTAGTCGTTTTCTGTTACAGCCTGGGCCCACACAAAGACACAAGGTCTGAAACGCTGATATTAGCTGAAAAAGCTAACAACAAACAGTTATTTTTCAAGTGCAAGTACATTTATTAATATGTTGGAACCACCGTTGACCTTGTGATTGCTGATGGGTTAACGTTTCACAATTGTGTAGGAAATGTTTTAATACTGTCAGATGCACAGATTAATGTACATACACACCGGTTATTCATTAGTCATTGTTTTGATCATGTCTATTTGAATAAGTTAGGTTACATGCAAAACGCGAAGGCCCTTTTAAGAAACGGGCACTTAAAATAGTATATCACTCATCGCGTAGCTTGAAGTCTGTGATTATATATTTGCTATGGTTGGCAATTGCAACCTCCGTTTGATTCCACAAGATGGCGATCTAGATCATGTTATCAGCGAGCTAAATTATGTATTTCCAAATAAAAAAACATGGATAGTCAATTCAGATTTCAAATATGTTGGCTATAATTCAGTAGGAGTGCATAGCAACAATGTTCTGTAATGCACTGTTCTAGTATGGCACTGTGGACAATAACCTGCAGTATCAAGTCTCTGCACTAATCTGAAGACTGACTATATTAAAGCCACAGGCTGATACAAAAAAAACGTAATTTTTTAAAATATGCTTTTTTTAATATACGTTCTGTAACATTTAGAGTATTTGATTTTCTGTGTTTGTGGTATTCCTGCCATCGATAACCCTTGCTTTCCTTACAGTGTACACATAAGTGATGGCTGCCTCTGGGAGAATTGCCTCCTTCCGACTGCCCCCCTTACCCACTATCGGTGAGGTGATAAAGCTGTACAAACTGCGGGCCACCAAACAGCTGTCCCAGAACTTTCTCTTGGATTTGAGACTCACAGGTGTGTCACTCTACCTCCCTTCTTTGTTTCTCCTCGTCAGCTCTTTAGCTGCATTGCACCAACAACCTGCTGGCCACCGTACATTGCTAGTGGGTCCGCACCGTGGCCGGGAAGCCGTGGCGTGTTCACATCTGCTGCACTTGAGTGCTCGGCCCACTAAGGGCTTGTTTATTGGCACAGAAACTGACATGCTTTTGTGTATGGGCTAGCTAGAGTAGGATAAGTCAGTTGTTAGTAGGCTGCACGGGGACCCTGTTCCTCTAATGTGATTATCAGTGATGCGGCTGCTGGGCTGATCTGCGCTCATGTCCTTGTCAAGGTGACTAGTGTGCGTTATATTAATCCATCCCAACTTCATTGCGCTGAGGCAGACAGGCGTTGAAAAGGCACGCGGCATTAATCTAAATATAGACACCGGAGACGCTGATGAAGACCTTAGATCGCCGAGCGTGGACTAATTGCTTTGATGCATGAGCCACCTAAACTGATATCCAATTCACAAGCTGGTGTCACTGCATCAGCCCATCAATATATGAAGAGCAAAAAAAAGATCCATGCGTTACATCTATCATTGCAGACAAAATCGTGCGGCAGGCGGGAAATTTGAAGGGAGCCCACGTCTGTGAAGTGGGCCCTGGTCCCGGCGGGCTGACCCGCTCCATCCTGAACGCAGGGGCTGCAGACCTGCTGGTGGTGGAGAAGGACACCCGCTTCATCCCTGGCCTCCAGGTACACCATGCATCAACAGTGTCAAAAATATTGTTACTGTAACACCCCTCGAAATGCACCAAATGCTCACACAAAACAATTCTGTTGTGAAGGAAGTTACGTTATGTTGTTTTTTGGATAGTTGAATAATATGACTGCGCTAACAAGGAGAAAATATAAATTCAATTTCAATGTCTTTTAAAGTTTGAACCCTAGGCTTGTAGTTGGGAGGGATGCTTGGCTGAACTATATTTCATGACTTGGCAGCTGCTTCTGATGATCCCGTTTCTCATTAGTTCACATATATATCACATCTTTGTGCACAGCTCTTGTCGGAGGCAGCGCCTGGAAAGCTGAGGATTGTCCACGGTGATATACTCACTTACAGAATGGACCGGGGATTCCCAGCTGTCATCTCCAAGCCATGGGAGGAGGGTAAGACTACGGGTCTCCAAAAGCAATTACAAACTCTCGACAATGGACTAGAGCTGGGCAATATATCACTAAAGAGATATATGACCAGAGACTCCCTGAAATTCCCTGTATCATGATATCACGTTGCCTTCTCTAAGTTTAAAATGCTGCTAAGATAATGGCAAGTATCTTCCTGCTTTGTAATTATATGCAATTTCCGAATGTATTTATCATACTGTGGTTTTGTGTGGCAAAAAGATAATGCTGAGCTGAAACGTTATTTTTCTGTTCCGCTCCATTGTTCCCAGGCTTCTTCACTAAATAATAACCGCATAACATTGCCTTTACAAAATGATTTATATATAGGATAGATAGGATAAAATAAATAAGCATCAGAAAGAAAGAAACAACAGATTATTTGCAACTTTGCACAAGGCTGAATGAATAATGCACCAGATTTAGGCCTACCTGCATGTAGCTTGACCCACCCTCTCCACACTCCAAATAGACGAGGTGAAAAAAATAATCTAAAATGTGGATTAATGCAAAGAAACTATTCAACATGCTAGTGCTACAAATGTTACTAAACAACACTAATAGGATGGGTGTGGGTGCAGGTGAAGGCTAAATGCAATCTTACCACCTCACAGTTGAATGCAGGGCCAGGGAGATATGGCTCATTATCTGGCAGTAACAGGTGCATAACAGGCGGTCTGGGGAATACCGCGCGGCAACAATTAAGTCACTTCGGGAATAGAACTTCCTTTGAAAATGTATCCGCAATAACATTTCAAGAAAAGTTAATTGGAATGATAAATAACGTTATTCACCCGTTATCTGAAATTGAAAAAAGCTTTTCACTCAGGAACAACTGAAATTGTTTTTGTTCCTGTTTTCGTTTTCGTTCTTTGAACCGTTTCTAATCCCTGTTCTTAATATCATTGTACTCATGCAAAAGCAATTGATTTTCACAAAATCACCCAGCTCTCAGCTCTGTTTTACAGAAAGCAGGCTCCATATCCTTGATGGTTGGTTATGCTATCAAACCTAAGCAGTGTGTGTGTGCGGTTCCTCCACAGATCCACCAAACCTCCACATCATTGGGAACCTGCCGTTCAACGTGTCCACGCCACTCATCATCAAGTGGCTGGAGTACATGGCCAACAGAACTGGGCCCTTCGCCTTCGGACGCACCAGGCTCACCCTCACCTTCCAGAAGGAGGTGGCGGAGGTGGGTGATGAGGAGTTGTGATTAGATGTTTTGTTGTATTTTTTTTCAAATGCACTGGATTTGGATGGATAGACCTTATCACATGCTTGTGTTTTTAGATATTAAGTATTTTTAAGTATATTGTTTTACCTTACCTTTCTTTCATTTTGTTTTGGCTAGACGTAGTTGTGGTGGGGGGAATTATGTATGTGATTGTTGTTGTTTTTTTGGTACATTTACTTCTCCTAATTATGTAATCAGGAGAAATAAATGTAATGTATCAATACTCTTGCTTGGCTAATTGTTAATCACAACGTGTCAAGATACAAGATTATAAACTAAATCAAACGGCCTCTGGCCCATTGAGATTTGCCATATAACACAGTGTGTGTATCCTCGTGAAGTGTATGCTAATCAAATATGATTGTAGTTATAGTTGGATTAAGGTTGAACAGTCTACTTAAAAAAAACAAAACCCAGTGAGACAGTAAGTGCCGGTTTAACCGATCCCTTGGGTACTGCACATTTCCGTTGCAGCACCCGTGAACTTCCACGACCATTCCTTCCCCTGAGGGAGTTACTCTGATCATGCATTTTAATGTATGCATCATTTAAAATGCTAACCCGTTGCCTCCCACCCAGCGGCTGACGGCCAGCGCGGCCAGCAGACAGAGGAGCCGTCTGTCCGTCATGGCCCAGTACCTTTGCACCGTCCACAGCTGCTTCACCATCCCTGGCCGGGCTTTTGTCCCCAAGCCTGAGGTAGGAGAACCACATGCACACCACTGTCTTGTCTGCAAATGCACAAATGCTGTCGCTTGACTAGGGGTGTCACGATTCCGATTTTAAATCGAAGACCAATCGAAAGATTGAGCTTTCAATTTCGATCATCGAAATCAAAAGCAGGATCGATGATAAAAATACATTTAAAAGAAGCTGTTTTGTTGTTGCCCCTGTCATCTAGTGGCTCTTTTTTTTGTTTTTGTGTTTTAAGAGTTTGTTGAAGAGAGATATGGTGAAGAAATATGGTGGTTATATCACACATGCCATGTAGCCTTATCTTTTCAAAGAAGAATTTGAAAATGTAAATTACATGAAACCAGTGATCTGTTGATCTTTACCAATCAAGACTCAGTAGTCTAATAATGTCATAGCCGTCAGTGCTGAAAACAAATTTAAAAAAAAGAAGTGTTTAAATCGAATTGAATCGTGACCTTAACATCAAAAATCTAATCGTGGATTTGGAGAATCGTGACACCCCTAGTCTTGACACACTCACTCACTCACTCACTTACACACACCCACATGCTTACATTTTTACTTACATTTAGATCTGCAGTTTAACACACACACACACACACACACACACACACACACACACACACACACACACACACACACACACACACACACACACACACACACACACACACACACTCAGTGTCACCTCATCATCTTCATGCATGCCTATGCCTCCAGGCTTCATTAGGCCTGCGTTGAATTGGTGTCTGCCTTTCTTTGGACCCTCTCTGGGCTCTAATGATGCCTGCTGGGTATTTGAGAAACGGCGGCAATCACACATTGGCCCATAATGAGGAAGCGCTTCTCTTCCCTTTTTTTTCTTCTTCTTTTTCGTCCTTTTTTCTTTGCCCCAATTTTTCAACACTCACTCTGTGCTTCTGTCTTCTGCTCTGTCTCCGAGGCCCTGCACGCATCACATGGGTGTGATAACAGCTTATTGTAACACAGAAGAGAATAGAGAGGTATGTTCAATGGGTGTGGGTTTATCGTATGGCTGGGGATGGGATGGGATGGCGGCGGGTTGCATTAAAATTACTTTGAAACTTTCAAACATTTGTCATGGTGTGCAGCTTTGGCTTTCAATCTCTGCTTAGATTGTGAGACATAGTAACACCATGCAAGCACCGTTTGTGAAAGCTTCGCAGCTCTCAAACAACACTGTGTTTTACTATCCCTGGGCTGAAGGGGAGGCCCCGGCCGGATTGGTCCCCTGAAGATGTCACAGCACTCTAGGAGATCCCAGGCCAGTAAATATTTAATCCCTGTGTGAGAACGCTCAGCTGCTGCTGATCGCTCATTCTCTCAGAAGAAATGGTTCCCAATGATTATTTCATCATCCCGGGCTTACTTTAAAAAGTTGTTAAAGTGTGTGTGTGTGTGTGTGTGTGTGTGTGTGTGTGTGTGTGTGTGTGTGTGTGTGTGTGTGTGTGTGTGTGTGTGTGTGTGTGCACTTTTTCTCATGTTTGTCTTCCTTTTAAAAGGCAGACTAATTGATATGACTTCCTGGCTGCACACATCTGAACTAACACACACAGGCTTTACATGCCTTCACATGCATAAGTGTGAAAATGCATATATATGAATGTAATATGAGTTTATCCACACCACGTGCACTGTGAATTAATCATCAGCTGGCCCCCCCCCCCCCCCACACACACACACACTAAATGTATTTAATAGGTGCTTGGGAGGGCCGATATGATTAGGAGTGGATGATTGTGATTTGATGACAAGGTTGCCTCTTGATGATGTCGTATAAAAAGGGACTGGAGCACACATGGAGTGTAGTAAAGCTATCATATCCCTTACATTACACATGCAGCACGCCCCCCCCAGCCCCTCTTTTATTTATTTATTTTTTACTGGTAGGCTCAAGTCATGTTGTATAATTCACAAAAAATCCCTCTGGCTAGGCCTTGTTTACTGGTGTTCGGCAGAGTAATTGTGAGAGAATGTTTTACGACCAATAAAAATGCCTTGTGTGATTTAAGGGAAGCAATCATAGGCTGGCATGATGGGACCTGGAAATATGTTAAATAGAAAAATGATCTCACAAGCAAATGCCTTCCTGTCTGTGGGAAAAAAAACATGTGGTTATTAGTGTCTATAATGCTGGTCGAATGATGTAGGTTTAGAAATGTACGGATGCAGTGTATTTGCGTTAGTTGTCAACACAGCTACATGTAAGCATCTCTTTCTAATGATTACTTGGAGACTTCTTGCATCGACTGGTTTTATGTGGAATAATTGCAGCCTGACAATATTTTGACTATGCTCTCTCTCTCTCTCTCTCTCGCTCTCTCTTCCCTCCCCCCCCCCCCCCCCCCCCCCGCTCCCTCTCATCCCAGCCCTGTGCCTCATAGCCAGCAAATCGGCTCAGTGTTCTAATTGTCGGCATTATCTTGTTCTCTCTGTGGCTTTCCCGTCACTAATTGTCTTCTAAATGGCCAGGGATTTGTTCAAATTAAATTAGAATTGTCCTTTACTTTGTGTATTTTGTCCGAGTGTGTGTGTGAGAATGAGTATCATTCTACCTGGCATTAATGTAGGAAAGGTCGGTCAGAGTCCGTATTGATGTCATTTCGAAGAAAATGTGTCGCAATTTGTCCAGCAGCTTTTCTGTAACTCTCCTACCGCAAACCAAATAGCAAATGATGGCAACTGAAACTGCAATCAACTAAGGTTTCACTTGTATAGATCACTAGTTGGTGCTGCAGAGAAAATGTTTGGTTTCATTAGTAATGTGCTTATAGTTTGATGCACTGTATTGGACATTTTTGAAAATTGCAAAAATGAGGGTGGAGGGGGATCTGAGATTGATTTGAATGGCAGGTAGATTCTGCCCACCTCCTGTGAAAAGAACAATTTCAGCAGAGATGGTAATGAAGATGGAAGCGTTGAATCATCAGCAGGTTATCGCTGCCCCATATTGATGTGTCCTTATCCTGCCTATTGGATTGGTCTGTCCTGTTCTTCTCACCCCCAAACTGCTCCTCTGTCTGTCACATTGAGTGACTGGAAATTGTCCTTGAGAAAATTGGCTGATTCCATTGTTTGTGTGTGCGTGTGTGTGCGTGCGTGCGTGCACGCGCTCACCACCCACCGTGATCTGGATGCCCTGGCATCCTGGTGTCGTGTTGCCAACCACACTAGCCTACCTCTGTTAGTTGCACACCTCCCACTTCATTCCCATGCACAATCATTCACAGATGTGTAAATTGCTTTTCACAAAAATATTTTTATATTATATTTTATTTAATAAAGATGGGCCTTGCATTATATTCAGAATAGAAAGGGCTGTTCACACAGTGCTGTGAGGGTGTTGGGTCTCATTAATATCCTGATCAGGGGTCAAGGACATTTAGAGGACACAGTGCAAAAAGACAATCAGGGAAACGCATTATTTCAACATGGCCTCCCACTCGAGCAGATCCAGCCCTGCAGCTCTCCTCTTAACATGGAAAACAGCTGATTTGCAAAAAGTGGGAAGAAGATGAGCAAATGGGGGGGGGGGGGCTTGCATGTTGACATGACTGTTCCCCCCCCCCCCCCCCCCCCCCCTCAGTCGGCTCTCGGCTTCCTGGCAGAAAGTGATTAAAATCAGCTTCTGTCCGTCACAGGCGGGTCTATAAGTTGCTCAATAGACGCTCCATCACGAGCCACTCGTCTACAACTCCTCGCTGATACGCTGTCCGCCGGGAAAGGTGAGCAGAACAAAGAAGATGTGGATGAGATGTGATGAGATGAGAGGATGGGGGAAGGGGTGAAATAGCGCAGAGTACACAAACCACGTGTACACCAGTGTAGTGGAAATGTGGAATGGAGAGCTATAGATGATAGTGAAGCAACCGACGAAACGACAAAGAATATAGGTGTGGCAGTAGACCCTACCGCACGCCACCCAAGTGGCTTTGCTGGGCTCCTCCGACACACAGGACACAGGTAGATGTTGTACAAAACCAGTGTATTAGAGATTTGGCAAGGTGTTTACATCGAGCGCAGGTGTTGAATGCATGTCAGAGCTGTCTCTTGAGTGTGTGGTGAGAGCTCATCCTGTGTGCCTCGATTACTTCCATGCACCACAGGTGTGCAGCCTCACCCAGCCATAGGGTCTAATCAGACTGGCTGCTCAAACCAGCTATCAACCACACACACTCCACAATGGACCCTTTTCACAGACCGTCAATAGTAGGGTAAAGTACCTTGACCCTGGTCCTGTCATTTTAACATTGACAATGTTGTGTTTTTCCTACTGTGAAAAGGGTGTTTAGGTGAATATTTTGAGAGCACAAAAGCGGTGTGGGAAGTTTGTGAAGTAAAAAACAACAGGCATTATGTAATGTACAGTATCTCATGCAGCAACAAAAAAAAACAACCACTCTTCCAAACCGGCGCTGAGGCAACGGAGCGGCGCAAGACAAATGCAGGTCAGAGATGGATCTGACAGGAGAGTCAGGCGTACCTCCAGCAGATGGTCTGCTTGGGCCCCCGCGTCAGCCCACCTTGAGTAATGGCTACTTTAATGGCCATCGCACAACTACCCACCTAGCCAGCCCCAGCCAGCCATGCAATCCAGAGGAGGGCTGTACAGATGTTTGCCTTGTACTCAACTCTCTGCAGAGGATCGCACGCCAAATGAACGGGGCCCAATTCAAATCTAGCAATGCAGCTTTGGCTGTCCATCATGGCTGACTGCTGTCAAAAGGTGACTTACTGCTGGTTTACATTGTTTATTGCATACACATGTAGCTGTGTCAACCCCATTCTTTTCAATATCAGTATTTTAGATCATTATAACTGAAGGCTGCATGGCGGTGCTAAATGTCGACCTAGCTTTAGTTGATTGTCACGCAATAGAAGATGATGGATTCTTCCAGTGTGACCTAACGTGGCCCAGCTCGCACCTCAGCAGTAGCTTTATGATTTTGTTCAGTGATGGGCTGCTGCCTTGCCAGTCTCCCACCGTCTGCCACACGCACACTGTTCAAACGCACAATCTATCTTGGCCTGTTCCTATTCCGTAAATGGGGTCAAACACGGTATCAGGGGTAAAAGGGAAAGTTATTTCAATGACTCGTGCTGGGAGCGGTTAATGCCTGATGGCTGGGTCTCGATACATCAGAGTCTCAAGGTAAAAGGAATCTAAAAATACCCCCCACTTCCGTCTCTCTCGTCCTCCCTTAAACAAAATGCAGAGGTTGGCAAAATTGTCTCATCAACATCTCTGGAGGTGCGTTGCTCTTGCTAACAAAAAACTGGTTAACTGTTTAGCTTCAGAGAGCGCCCAGTGTTTAGCAGATTCGCTGCTGCTTTAGCATAAACAAAGTTATCTCAGTATGCTCAAGCTCTGGTCAGGTTCTAAAGACAATGTTTTGCATCAAAATAGTAAATGGCTCCATAGAAAATTATATGAACCTCCCCCAATATAAAATCACTGTAATTGTGTGTTCATTGTTTCATGGCCATATTCGTGGAATACATTCATTTGGCCTAACAATAAACGTTATGAAAGAAGATGCAACTGGAAATATCAGGTGGCATAGTACACACCATATTTTCCAAACAAATGCAGTTATAATATTATAATAATATTTGCTAATGAGATTATTTCCTTTAATTGATGGCCACGGTGGGGCTTAGAGATGTGAAAATGTCCCCCCACAGACCCTCGTGTTGTCTGCTCTCTCTCAAATCATGTTGTCTCTTGAGTTGCATCGTGTATTCAGAACGCAGCTAACATTACTCTACTAGATCATTTGCAGCTTCAAAGAAGGTAAAGGGTGGGGGGAAAAGGCTATTGTTATTGCTGTTATTTTCCACACATTGCGTTTAGCCTTCCTCACCTCGCACGCTGCTAAACCTTCCTAGCAACACGTCTTCCCCACGATGCTCTGGGCTGAAGCATTAAGTGTGCTCCTTTTGAACTGTCACAGTGTATTGTTTTCTTACATGCAGCCCTTTGTCATCTCCATAGCCCATACTGCATCTCTCAGCAGTTTACAGCCAAGCCAAGGTCACTGGTATTATTTCACAGCTGTGGATGGCCAGGAGAAGGAGTGGGTGAGGGGGAGAGAGAGGGCGAGAGAGAGAGGTGGGGGTTGTAATGAAGGGCTAGCTCTCAGCCGGCACTGATGGTGGGCATTATATCTGCAGAGTAAACCTTCACGACAATGATGCAAAGTGCTTGTTTAACTATGATAACATGCATGATGTCCGTTGGCCTGGCCATATTTTTTTTTGAATGCGTTTTATCGTCGAGGACATATTTCATGAGCAATATGGAGGGGAGTGTGTGTTGGTCTTTTATATCAATCTTGGCCATCTCGTTTCACCTGCCCACGGGACTAGCAAAGTGGCTCTCGCTTAAGGCACTGACGCTATTGTGTTTGGTTATCTCCTTGTTATCTTTCACATCTACCACTTCTGTCATGTCTTTTCTCTCTCTCTCTCTCTCTCTCTCTCTCTCTCTCTCTCTCTCTCTCTCTCTCTCTCTCTCTCCAGCTCTGTTGGTCGAACCCCTGGGTCAAGCAAGACCTTGTGTGTTTGATGTGATGGGGAAGTCTGACTGGAGGTGTACAGCGTGATTAACCCATGAACTGCATTTGACATGGTTCATGAGCTCTTACGCCTACACCCATTCAACACCACCACCACCACCACCACCACCAACCCTACCTACCCCTCCCCCACCCCCACCCTCAGCACCTCATCTCAGCCTGCATTCCAGATCTGTCACATCGACGACTCCGGGTGAACGCCTTTGAAGGAAAATGTAGGTTAAATACACAGAGGAGCCGATCTTATTAGCGCTTCCCCCCTGAGAGGAGTCGCTATTTGATCTCCACTCGTGTTGCGTAACCGAAAGGAACAAGAGAACGAGATGCAGCCGTGAATAATCCATGTTTGTTTCAGGCGGGGGTATGGGGGGGGGGGGGGGGGGGAATGGGGGTGTGGTGGAAAATCTTTAACTTTCAATGATCAGATGGTTTGATTTAGTAGCAATATAATTTGGTTTATTCTTAATAGTTAAATAATAAAAGAAAGTAATAAAAGAATATAATCAAAGAAAAGCATCAGCTGATGGGTCTCACAATATGACATGCATCTAATAACTGTCAGAGAGTGAGACCCTGAACAGAGTTTGCATTGCATTGAGATAATATACAATAGAAAACTGTACCCAAGGAAGGAGGCAGTCTCCTTTCCCACAGTTTCAGCCTGAGGTGAAACAACTGATAGCTGGAACTTCCAAATGTTCAGTTATCCTCTGTGTCTGTTAAGAGAAGGTACATAAATGAGAATACCAGTGCAAAGTTTATGAAGGCTATAGCTATGTCACCAACTGTGAGTGCAGAGTCAGTTGATGAACTCCTAGATAAATTTAACTGGAAAATCTCAAATGTCATGGATGCTGTTGCACCTATTAAAACTAAGACGACCTTGATCAGAAAGAAAACACCATGGAGGAACACTATGATGGTAAAGGCTTTAAAACAGAATGCAGGAAAGCAGAGTGTAAGTGGAGAAAAACTAAACTTCAAATTCACCATGACCTCTACAAAATAAGTCTTTGTAATTTTAACTATGAGTTACTCAAGGCTAGACAGCGACACTTTTCTGAAATTATTAATAAGAACATCAACAACACTCGCACTCTATTTGCTATGGTTGATAAGCTGACAAACCCCCCTAAACAGATAGCTCCAGAACTCCTTTCCACAGCAACATGCAATGAATTTGCTTGCTTTTTCAGTGAAAAAATCCAGTCCATAAGGTTAAATATTAACACAAAACAATAAAATAACGCAATCCCTAAGACCTCCCTCAACTGTGATGTCAGAATTTAATACAGTTGACCAAAAAAACAGAGGGAACAGTTCAGCATCTAAAACCATCAACATGCTGTCTTGACACAATGCCATCAACTTTTTAAAAAATATTGTGAACTCTGTCTAAATAGATTTGCGACAAATACTAAATAGCTCACTTCAATCGGGCACGTTTCCTAAATCCCTAAAAGTAGCTGCCATTAAGCCACTCTTAAAAAAGAGAACGCTGGATGCTTCCATGTTAACCAACTACAGACCTATCTCAAATCTTCCTTTTATAGCCAAGATCGTTGAGAAAGTTTTTTTTAATCAACTCAGCAATTTCTTGAATTCCAGTGGCCTTTTTGACAAATTTCAATCAGGCTTCTGACCTCACCACAGTACAGAAACAGCTCTTATTAGAGTGTTAAATGATATTAGGTTAAACACTGACTCAGGCAAGGTGTCAGTTCTGGTCCTGTTGGATCTCAGTGCTGCATTTGACACTGTGGATCACAGTATATTGTTGAACAGGTTGGAAAATTGGGCAGGACTCAGCGGAACAGTCCTAGAATGGTTCAGGTCCTACTTGGAGGAGCGGAGTTATTTTGTGACCATTGGAAGTTATGAATCCAATCGAATGGCTATGACGTGGAGTTCCTCAGGGGTCAGTTCTTGGGGCCCCTTCTGTTCAGTCTATATATGCTGCCTTTGGGTCAAATTCTGCAGAACTCTAATGTAAACTATCACAGTTATGCAGATGACACGCAGATATACATAGCACTGTCCTCAGATGACTACAGTCCAATACAGTCATTGTGTCACTGTTTAGAGCAAGTAACAAATTGGATGAACCAAAATTTCCTTCAATTAAATCAGGACAAAACTGAGGTAATTGTGTTTGGCAATAAAGCGAAGAGGATTGCCGTCAGTAAACATCTCGAGTCACTCTCTCTAAAAATTAGGGACCAAGTCAGAAACCTTGGCGTGCTGATAGACTCAGATTTGACCTTCAGCAGTCATGTCAAATCCATCACCAAAACAGCCTTCTACCAGCTTAAGAACATATCCAGAGTGAAGGGTTTTATGTCTCAAACAGACCAGGAGAAGTTGATTCATGCTTTCATCTCCAGTAGACTCGACTACTGTAACGGTCTTCTGACTGGACTCCCACAAAAAAGCATTAAACAGCTGCAGCTCATTCAGAGTGCTGCAGCTCGAGTTTTAACCAGAACAAAGAGATCAGAGCACATTACTCCAGTTCTAAAGTCTTTACACTGGCTCCCAGTCAGCTATAGAATAGATTTTAAAGTTCTGCTACTGGTCTACAAATCACTGAATGGTTTAGGTCCAGAATACATGAATGACATCTTAGTAGAATACAAACCCAGTAGGGCTCTGAGATCTACTGACTCAGGTCAGATAGTGGAGCCCAGAGTTCAAACTAAACATGGTGAAGCAGCTTTTAGCTGTTATGCTGCACAAAACTGGAACAAACTACCAGCTGAACTGAAATCAGCCCCAACTGTGAACATTTTTAAATCCAGGTTAAAAACACTTCTCTTCTCCTGTGCTTATGATTGAGCTCATTCAAAGCACTTTAAATTGTAATCTTTCATTTGCACTATGTCCTTTTAAATCATTATTTTATGCTGCTCTATTATAGTATTTTATTTCTTTCTCTTTCTATTCTTCTTATGTAAAGCGCATTGAGTTGCCATTGTGTATGAAATGCGCTATATAAATAAAGCTGCCTTGCCTTGCCTTATGGTTCACATATCAGAGACATTATTATCAGAGACATTATTGTAACGATGAGGAACCCAAACAGAGAATGTTTCAGTAGCAAGATGAGTGAACTATCGCTGTGAACGCTGGGGGTACCGATCCGTGGCCATATGGCAACTATTTCCGAATGGAGTTTATGTGGCTATTTTAAACAATTCTTGCGCTACGTAGGTTTCAGTTGCTACGGTTATTATGCATCGTTTGTATAATTTAACGGTTGAGCATGTACTCTAGGTGAATGTACTGTGGCGACCGGTGCGGGAGGAATGAGACAGGAGCCCAGGTTTACATGTTTACGCAACTCCCGTGCCCCATACACCGCACGACCCCGGGAGTTGCCTTTATTTGTACACACTCACTCACATAGAAACACGGCACACCTGACAAACACAACTAACACTCTCACTCACGGTCCAACCCCTACCCGAGGTGCATCCCCCAGAGCCCCTTGCGCAGTACCCCCCATAGTGTCCCTGGCCGTGATCGCCACAGTACTGACAAAGGCATATGTGTGCATACATAACAGTTTCGTCAACCTCTTTGGTGGGCTGTGAAATTAGCGTATCTCCACCACATATTTGTGGAGTACAGGTGATGTGTTTTCTCAGGCAACCAATTGTGTTGTAGATGTATCAACTTCTGATTCTGAGGTGTATATATGAAGAGTTCATTTGCAAAAACAGAGTTAAACAAAGCCATGTAATGGATATGTTTAAGTGCAATATTTAACATTCTTTAACATAAAACAAGTAGGTAAAGTGCTGAAAATTGCAACAAAAATGAGAAGGGTCTGGATGCAGACCTCCTCTGTGCAAACAGGAAATTCAGATTGGCCAATACAACGTTCCGGCTCTGAGTAGGTAACCCTCACCATTAACCTAACCCTAACCAACCCCTACCTCTATCCCTAGTGTAGCGTTAACAGACTGAAAGTCCAAAGCAATGTATAGAAATAAAAAGCAAATAATCTAAAATGACATTTAAAAAAGACACAACATAATCATAGACATTTAGCAATATTCAATACTTACAAAAAATGCTCATAAATGATGCTTTGCAGACAGGTATTTTTCCAGTCTCATTCATAACGAAGAACTTGACTGTCAGATCCCTTGTTTTGTGGTTTACCTGGATTATCCACTTTAGGTCTTCGCCATTTAACTGGCATGATATCCATGTAAGACAACAGAGTGGCATCCTGTTTTACCTTATCCGTTGTGGAATAAAGCACTCGGTTTATCTTGGTTAACTCCTCGGTAGACAGACGCCTGACAAACCTTTTCTGAGTTGTGATTACAAGCAATGGAGGGGACTTTTCCCCTGACCGCTATAACGTGCTTTTTTGGCAATGTTACGTGAATACATTTCTGCTTTCCTCTTCTTTTTGCGCCCTGAAGGCGATAACATCACGGACTCTTCAATTTCTTCAAAATTAAAATGACTTTCAGCCAAAGTTACGCTGAAATTACAGCACATCTCCCACTGAACAGAGTCGCAGGTCACCTGACCTGAATACTGCGTGCTGATTCGCTGAACAGGTTGTGTTCAAAAACAGCACTGGCATTTGACGTTTTTTGCTGTAAAACGTGAACTTGCAATGCCTTGAAAATGGACAATAACAGCCTTTGTGACAAAACGTATTTAGGGTTCAGAATGTGCTATGTGTTAAGAATAACAGTCACAACAGTCAGTTCGTTTTTTTTAAAGGGACACTAAGTAGTTTTTTCCCCCCATCTAGTGGTCAAATTGTATTTTGCATTCAAACGAATTTATGCTCTCTAGCGCCTCGCGTTTTCGAACTACAGCAAGCGGTATTAGTCAAGATTCAAGAAGCTATGACAACATGATAACAACATGTCTTCAAACACCACTTCATCAAGTTTTGTTTCGGATGATGAGGTACGTTCAGTGCTCGAAGTGGAAAAAAATAAGTGCCGGTACGGTAGTCCCTTATTCACATATAAGCGACGGGGGACCACCCCGGACCTACGACCGATGGGGGGGGGGGGGGGGGGATATTAACCCACCCCGGACCTACGACCGACGGGGGGGGGGGGGGGGGGGGGGGGATTGTAACCCGTTTACATAACCGGTGCGTACCGGCCCACTTCGAGCACTGGGTACGTTATTTCAAACAAACTTCAAGAGTGACTCATAGACGGATGTAACAGAGGGAATCAAAATAAAACATCGTTCAGACTCAGATAATAAATAAAAAGGAGATAATGCAAGTTATTTATTCTTTCTCTGCGGACCGGTACCAAATGACCCACGGACCGGTACCGGTCCGCGGCCCGGGGGTTGGGGACCGCTGATCAGTCTTGTATAAAGTACTTGAAAGCGATACTTGAGTCAAAGTACAAGTATCTTACCAGAAAATGACTTTGGTAGAAGTAAAAGTCACCTTTTAGAATATTACTTGAGTAAAAGTCTGAAAGTACCTGACATTTACTGTACTTAAGTACCAAAAGTAATTTTCTGATATAAAATGTACTTAAGTATTAGAAGTAAAAGTAAAAGTATTTAAACAAAGTAAGCAGTTAGAATTTTGATTATGAAATGTATTTTGGCTCCTGTAATATCCAGGTACAGTACAGGGGAGAGGCTTCAACTTGTTCAACATTAAAATTAAATAAATAACAATAAATATAAGTCGTACACATAAGACAACACTGGACTGATGTTATACTGATGTAATACACAGATTAACACACTGCCATGTAAACAGCATTCCCATAGTGGGAGTAATCAATACTGAATGAAGACGTGGAGTATTCCAGTCTTATTGGCATTATTGTAGACATGTAAACACCTTAATCACACACGTGACGTCCTATCAGAGTATTGTAGGGTGACCATTTATGAGTTGTTGAAAAGGAGGACACCTCAGCCCAGGGGGGGTGCGCGCAATAGTAACACACCGCGGACCTACGGCTGACGGGGGGGTGCGCGCGCGCGCGATCGTAACACACCACGGACCTATGACCCGCGGGCGGACCTATGACTGGCGGGGTTGTCTCAAAATGGAGGACAAATACGCGTCCGGGGGCTTTGAAAAACCGGACAGTCCGACCTAAAGCCGGACGAATGGCCACCCTAGAGTATTGGCAGCATGCCGGTGTAGCCGTGGCGTTTAGACACACACACGCACAAAAACCACTTCGTCTGGGAAAAGACATGTCGCCATGGCAACAGTAAACAACAGCCACTTTCAGTTTGGGTTAAAATACCGGTTGATGTCGCCACTGTTAATCTCGTCATTTGTGACCGGAGAATTAGCAGAAGCTGCGGCAGCTGCAGGTGCTTCCATGATTGCCCAAAGCAGATCTTCTTCTTCGTCGCGCGTGGTGTTTTTTTTTTCTTCGCGCTTGGAGGTTGATAAACAGGAAGTAGGTCACCAACTCGATTTTTATTTTGTAGTAACGAGTAACGAAGATGGTTATGGGAAATGTATCGGAGTAAAAGTACACATTTTAGTGAGGAAATGTAGTGGAGTAAAAGTAAAAGTTGTCAGAAATATAAATAACGAAGTAAAGTACAGATACGTGAAAATTCTACTTAAGTACAGTAACGAAGTATTTGTACTTCGTTACATTACAACACTGCCGCTGATGTAGAGGACCTTGGGCTGGCATGGGAAGTGTGTCTTTCACCTGCCGGTGTATCTGTGAAGGAGCCGTAGACAGCGTCACACAGCTCTAGCGCCTCGCGTTTTCGAACTACAGCAAGCGGTATTAGTCAAGATTCAAGAAGCTATGACAACATGATAACAACATGTCTTCAAACACCACTTCATCAAGTTTTGTTTCGGATGATGAGGTACGTTCAGTGCTCGAAGTGGAAAAAAATAAGTGCCGGTACGGTAGTCCCTTATTCACATATAAGCGACGGGGGACCACCCCGGACCTACGACCGATGGGGGGGGGGGGGGGGGGATATTAACCCACCCCGGACCTACGACCGACGGGGGGGGGGGGGGGGGGGGGATTGTAACCCGTTTACATAACCGGTGCGTACCGGCCCACTTCGAGCACTGGGTACGTTATTTCAAACAAACTTCAAGAGTGACTCATAGACGGATGTAACAGAGGGAATCAAAATAAAACATCGTTCAGACTCAGATAATAAATAAAAAGGAGATAATGCAAGTTATTTATTCTTTCTCTGCGGACCGGTACCAAATGACCCACGGACCGGTACCGGTCCGCGGCCCGGGGGTTGGGGACCGCTGATCAGTCTTGTATAAAGTACTTGAAAGCGATACTTGAGTCAAAGTACAATCCATCTGGAGTTCAAACGGTACACCCCCTCGCTTTTGACACAACCACACTTTCTACATAGGTCAATTTCATTGGGCAGGGCCTTCGCTTGCAGTTCTCGTAACGGGGCAGTAGGGGAGTGAGAGTTAGCAGCAGAGTCATGTGCATGCAGGGAGTGGTTAACAGATTGCTGGGCAGCCGCCTTGGCCACCTTGTCTGCCTGTGCATTGCCACGTGACACAAAGTCGTCATTGTTCGTATAAGCTTCACATTTACAGATTGCTAGCTGTTAAGGGAGCAGCACAGCATATAGCAAGGCTGCAACCAGGTTATGTTGAGCTATGGGTTTGCCAGTAGATGTCAGGAAGTCCCTTTGCTTCCATAACGTGCCGAAATCGTCTACTACGCAGAATGCGTAGTGGCTGTCTGTATAAATGGCTGCTGACCTTCCTTCTGCCAATTCACAGGCTTTTGTTAATGCAATGAATTCAGCTGCTTGTGCAGAGAGGTTAGCAGGCAATGAACCTGATACCAGAACCTCATGTGGGGACACCACGGCAAACCCTTCTTCATTGGTACCAGTTGCCTTTTTACGGGACGCTGAGCCATCCACATACAGCTCCAGGTCTGGGTTAGTGAGCAGAACTTCTTTTGGATCGAGCCTGGCCTCCCCCGGGCCTCCCACGGAGTGATGGCCGCTGCCTGGAGAGTATCGGCCCCTGGGTCGACCAACCCACTATGCATGGAATGGAGTTTGTGAGTCGTGCCAGGTAGGCGCGACAGCCCTCCATCTTTTCCTGCCTGCATGCTGAGATGTCCATTCTCACCAGGAATTGTGCTTCCAGACGGTTGCCGAAGGTTGCTGCGGATCCCGCAGACACCCATGCCCACCCCATGCCACGTTTTGCCATGAGTAGGTGGCCTGAACGTTTTCTTCTTCCAGGCTTGGATACTTCATGAGCGGCACCACTGGTGCTCTTGGATCACTCGGACCACCAGCAACGGCTGAGGCTGTTGTGGGGCGGCACAGTCCAGGTCCGGATGGGCAACCTTAACACATTGGGAGACAGCAGCATTAACTTTTCCTCTTTTAGTCTTTCTATCCCTCTTATTTGCCTCATCCCACCAGTCTTGATAGGCTAACCAGTTTACCCTGAACACTTTCTTGCCCTTTTTTCCTCCCTCTCTTTGTCAAGCGTACTATACCTCTTACCTTGTTTGTCAAGCGTACTATACCTCGTACCTTGTTTGTCAAGTGTACTATACCTCGTACTTTGTAAATAACACCCGTCGATGTTATTCCAGGTTTCTACTAAACCTTGGTTGAAAATGTGTAATCAATAATATCCTATATTACCCACAGCCACACAGTAGTGCAGTGGGTAATATAGTTAACCTATCATCTTTCCAGACCCACATTCACACTCTGTAATTACCCCTAGTTTGTCCATCATAGGCGTTCAATATTTCTCACCGGGTTTCAGGATCCCTGCCCGACCCCGCTGGTCCTTGGGCCGGTATGACTCCTCCACTCCACCCGTCCAATGGGGAGGTCTGAGGCCCATAGGGATGATCAGTCAGCCCACACGGTCCGGTCGAGGGATCCCACTTCTGACACCAAATTGTGGTGGAGAATCTTGAACTTTCAATGATCAGACGGTTTGACTTGGCAGCTAAATTATTAGGTTTATTCTTAATAGTGAAATAATAAAAGGTAGCAATCAAAGAAAAGCATCAGCTGATGGGTCTCACAATATGATGTGCACCTAATGCTTGTCAGAGAGTCGGAGCCCAGAACAGAGTTTGCATAGAGATTTTATACAATAGAGAACTGTGCGAGAAAAAGAGAGGCAGTCTCCTTTCCCTCAGGGTCAACCATCGGCGCCAACAACTGATTTGGAGGGAATTTTGGAATTTATGGTTCCCTTGTTATGCACAAATAGAATCAATAATTGAAGGTCGAACCCCCCACAGACCCAGCTGTCTCAGGTCACACCACCGTAACCTTGAGGCCTAAGATTTACTTGGAAAAACACCGGTACACACTGGCACCGTTGTTAGTCTGTATGAGCATGGGTCAACACATGGAACATAGAATTTCTATTACAGGCCTGTCTGGGGTTTATGTTGGGCTGAATAAGCTGGTTCTGATGCAGCTTAGGCCGTTTCGATTAAGCTCAACCAGGGATTTAACCATGTACTACTAACCGTTCTCCCTCCCCCTCCTGTGGTGTTGTTTTTTAATGGCTATTGGTAGCGATGGATGGATGCCAGTGGTTGTGCAAGAAGGCAAAACTGTGTGTTTTTAAACATGTATTCTGTTTGGTTTGATGAGACTGAAGTTAAAGTTTTTTTCATACCTTTTTAAAAGACAGCATACACCAGATGTTGGTTGATTAATTGTACGCATTTTAGAAATGATGGGATCTGACTGATGGCATAATTTTTCTTTGTAATGTATTATGTATACAGATTTTAGTGGGAGTGGAACCGTGTTGTTCGCTCCTACGCTGCAAAGGGCTCCATGATATCACTATGAAGTGCCTGCCTACACGCTACACAGCCTGTATCATCCAGAAATCTGTCCAATTGGCAGGAATATAAGTGCCATCCCCTACTGATGAAATACACACACACACACACACACACACACACACACACACACACACACACACACACACAAGCTCTTATCTACACACACACACAACAGATTGCAGATTGCTTGGACATATTGCTTCCACAAAATAGTTTTATTGGTAAAAAATAGAACTACTTGCACAAGCACACTGAGACAACGGCACCAGAACTTGTGAACTGTTGGATCACCGTAAATACTCTCCGGCAAAGTATAAGTGCAAAAGCATCCACCAAAAAAATACACTGCAATTGTCAAAAAATAATCATTCTCGTCTTGGTTTATGCGGCAAAGCGGCAGCTTTTTAAGGTCCAGTTACTCCGGGCTCGTTTATTTTTGTTTTCATAAGCAAATCAAATGATGCACTGACGACCAAGCTGCACAGCCACAGAAAAAGGGGGACTTCTACAGCTCATGATTGCTTTGCTGAAATCCTATCGGACAGAAATAGTTCACTTTTTTTTTCAGCCTGCAATTATGTTATGTACATTTGTACCGGTCCAGAGAGCTTGGAATGAATTGCTCATACACTTGAAACAAACTGCTGTCAAACAAAGTAACACAAGCGGAGGTGCATCCGAGCAGTCTTCTTATAAAGAAGATATGACATGAATGTGGTATCATTTATTGAAACAAAATGGAGGAGGAATGATACCTTATTAAAGAGGACCATGACATCTCACTGGCCTAGATACTCGTGTACAGTGGCCTGCTGCCAAACAACAAACAGTAAATGGCATATATATTTTACATTCTTAAAAAAAATGTCTTGTATGAAATGACTCCTGTTTCCTGTTCTCAGCTATTAACAGCTAACCGCTTTCTTTTGGCTGTGAATTTGATAAAAATGACAAGCGTTGGCTGCTGATTCTGACTACACAGGTAGGTACATAGTCAACACAAATCCATACAATATTTGCCAATGTTTATATCGTTTTTCAAAAACAATGTCGTAAAAAATAAGCGGACCTCCATAAAGTATTGAAAACTTCAATGACAAGATTTGGCACATTCTTGAAACGCATAAAGTGTCTGTATCGGTTGACAAACATGGCACATTCATTTTATTGTTTATTGCATCGGTCGCAGTGCCTGGGCAGTGAGCTACTGTCAGGATGCCACTTCTGTTGGCTGCCGTCCTGAGCCGGCCACATGACAGCTAGTTAGGGTGGGACAAAAAAACCTGGCCCCAGCAGGCTCCCCACACCCACCCCCACAGAGAGCCCCCACCTCCCCACCCCCATACCGCGGCATGCCTACAGCAGCCTGCAGGTGGCGAACTAAGCCATCTGTTCCTCCATGTTTATGAGAGGGAGAGAGAGGGGGAGAGGGAGACAAAGAAAGGGAATGGCGAGAGTGTGTATTCTGTATATCACTCTGTACATCCATAGCACGGCCTGTCACTGACAAGACGCCATTTCTGGAACGTATGCCCCCCCCCTTTTTTTTCTTCTCAGAAAAGACAAGACACAAGTGTGAATGTGTAATACTAAACGAAACAGTAATACTGACATATGAGGAGGTGTGAGCCATAAAGTGTGTGTGTGGGTGTGCGTGTCTGTGTCTGTGTATGTCTGTGGGGAGGGAGCATGCTTTAAGCATACATCTATGTTCTGATAGGATCACATTTATCGACCCATGCAACACAATGAGCGAGACTGAGTGCGGAAGAGGAATTTAGAGGAAGGACAAAAAAACTGGCATCAGCAGAATGATGGCATAGCCAAGCAACTGCAACTTAAGAAGCCTGGTTCTTTCTGCAGGTGCAGACCAGCAGTGTATGCGCATTGCTGACGCACTTGGAAAACAAGTCACATATGGAGAATGACTCAAACCTTTTTTAGCTGCCTGCCATGCAGCTATGACTCAAGGCTCTTTCTATTTTCCTCCCTTTTCCTTGAGCATTTCTTTCATATATTTGTGTGTGTGTTTGAATTAAAAAAAAGACGATGAAAAAATACAGGGGGCACTTAAACATTGGTCTCTCTTTTCACTGGCTAATAATTGGAATTGTTGAAAGTAGTGGTGTGAGCCTAAGCTCTGCAGAAAGCTTACAGAAGCATGGCTTGTGCCGCCCTCCTCTAAAAACACACACACACACACACACACACACACACACACACACACACACACACACACACACACACAAGCCCCAGACGCCCCAGACCAAAAAGGATGTTTGGGTGCCGGATTCTGTTTCCATGGTGCTGAGGAGGCAGATGGCGAAGGTGAAATCACATGCAAAATTGGGGGGAAAACAACCCTTGTTGGGTTTTTTTGTACATGAACACCCTCTGGAAAGTGTGGTGGTGTGGTGTCTAGGTTGGCTGCACTTTGTTTGTCTCTGTTTGTGTGTAATGAACATGCTAGTTTGTCTACCAGTACCAACTGTTGTGGCTAAATTGTTAGTGCTGAACAGAAAGACAAGGATGTTGGACGGATGAATAAATGGATGAATGGAAAATGGAAAGCAACACAGCAGAGTTCAGTCTGCTGGAGGATTTAGGAGCTATCAATTTTCTCTCTCTCATATATTGCCACCTGATGGGTGGGTGGGTGGCGGTGGTGGTGGTGGGTGCGGGGGGGGGGATTGGGGGTGGTTAGCTGGCCAGCCGTTCGTCTACATCTGTCTCAGCCCAGCCCAGCAACCTGTCTGCTCCTCCTCCTTTGAACGCGGTCAGCAGGCGAAATGTTTCTACAGCTTTTACAGGCACAGGCATTGTGTGGCTATGTCTCAAGTCTTCTACCAGGCATTCCGCTGCATCAATACACTAACAGGCTCCACACAGCATGCGTCTAGAGGCAAAATATCAACGTCATTCTATTATTAGCTAACAAAAATATGACCATTTTAATATCAGTCTGCTCCACATGGCATTCTAGTGGAAGGGCATACGAGTAGAAACTACAATGGCTTGCTATGAAAGGGTTTCCCCCTAATGCTGCCTCTTCTGAGGCATGGTATTGCAGAGTTTGCCGAATGGGAGGCTACTAAACGATTGTGACTAGCAGCTAAATGATTGCTTTTCCTATTTATTCAAACCTTTGGCAAAGGTAACTTTTTTTTTATTTTTTATCTACAGACCACACTTCCTTATCTCCTTAATCCAAATCCGTGGGGAACCCTCTTCTCTCCTGTGGTTTTCCAGATGAAGCCCGAGCGCGTTGGTTTTTGTAGGTTTCTCTCCGAGTCTGCAGCGCGTTATCCTGGTGTCTTACACGTTCCTGGTCTCTGTCTGTTCTACGGCACTGCTCAGGGAATACCTCCACACGCCGTTTGTGCTTTGCAGAACAAGAAAAAAAGGATTGGCGAAAGAGAAGAAGGGTGGAGGGATGCAAAGTCGTTGTTACCCTCCTTATTTCCCCCCCCTCTTCCCCACCGCCGTTTGGAATAAAAGCAGGTCTGATCCATCATCCGTTGTCTTTCTTTAACCCTCTCCTCCTTGGGCTTGGCCACGGTGTGTGTGTGTGTGTGTCTGTGAGATGATATTATTACACATAATCCTGCAGGCTGTAGCCAGTCTTGTTGTCTAGGGGGGAGAGGGAGCAGTACTGGTGCTGGAGCTCCTGTTGGTGCTGCTGTTGGAGCAGCTGCTGCTGCTGCTGCTGCAGGAGCAGCTTGTCGGGCGGAGGCAGCAGCACCATGTCCTGCGGCCCATGCCTCTTCCCCGAGCAGGACATGCAAAACACAGACCCCCCGACCAGGAGAAAGCCCGCCGACACAAAGGCCACGTACACGGCTCCCCCGGGCTCAAACTTATTGCTCTCGGGCACGTTGGAGTCCAGGAAGTTTGTGATGACCTCGTTGGTGAACCACGAGGCGGGCACCAAGCACAGGAAGCCGGCCGCGACGAAGCACCCTCCACTGGCAATGGCGGCGTGCCTCTTTGAGCGGCGCCCGCCGCCCCAGCGGGTGCACTTGAGCCCCAAGGACGCCAGGCAGAGGCCCACGGCGGCCATGACGCAACACAGCACCATGGTGGTGCGCGCCGTCTGCAGGTAGGCCGGCAGCGACAGCACCGAGTACTTGAGCGTGCAGCTGAACATCCCGGTGCTGTACCACGTGCAGTCCATCCACAGCCCCTGCATCTGGGAGATGGCCGTGATGATGTTGGAGCCCACGTCCGCGCTCACCTTCCAGTTGGGCAGAACGGTGGCCACCATGGCGCCCATGATGCCCAGCAGCGCCAGGACGAAGCCGAAGATCTGCATGCCCGTGGACGCCATCCCTCCCCGCTCAGGTGTCCTTCGCCGCCGCCGCCGCCACCACTGCCGGCACTGAGGCGGTCGCCACCTGGCCCGGCAGCATTAACCCTGCGTCAGTCCAGCAGCGCCTCCACCCCGCTGCCCAGCCGCCCGGCGCCCGTCTCTCTCTCTTTCTCTCTCCCCCCCCCCCCCCCACCCACCCCCCCCCCCCCTCCTCCAACTCGCTGCTGCTGCTCCTCGCGCTGCCAGTCAAATCCTCTGCACCTCAGCTCTGCTGCTCCGCGGTACTGGAGGAGAGAAAGACAAATGAGATGAAATTCAATTGAGCAAAGTCTCCTTGCTCTGCTGTCTCTCTTTCTCTCTCTCGCTCGCTCGCTCTGTCTTTCTCTCACACACACGCGCTGTCTGCCCTGACTCACCCCACACAAGCATACTTTTCTAGCGGGGAACAAAGAACATGTAGCCTCAACAATATCTGCTGGCCATGGCTGATAATGACTAATAACGGTCCATGTGAGGGACCCCTGGTTGCCATCAGCCGGCGTACAGGCGCCTCAGAGCTTGTTATTGGAGAGGGCGAAAATGAGTTGGTGGTATTTGCAATGCTCAATAGCTGTGCGGACTTAAAGCTGCAGTGTCCTTACCCGTCTCGTTTTAGCTCAAATATACTACTTTAACTCGTGATTTCTATCGAAAAACGGAAAAGACTACTTTACTCGAGTTGCACGTTTAAAGCGCTGCCGTCAATACGGGCAGGTGCATTTATTTCCGACGATTTTTAACCATGCAACTTTTTTTTTTCTTTCTAATTTAAAACAACTGTCCGTATTTATTTCCATCCCGACTAAAAAACAACAACAAAAAAAACATATATATACATATATGATAAATCCCGAAGCGGAGCGGTGTTGATGCCTCCTACCCTGGCTGGTGCAGAGCTGCTGGCGCGGCTGGAGCGGCTCGTTGTTCGCAGCGAGGTCTGGAAACACACGGTGAGAGGAGAGGAGGCGCGGGGGCGCATCGGTCCCTACTGCGGATCCGGCCAGGTCGTCCATGTCTCAACGATCACTGAATTAGAGGACATCATCCCATAATGTGTGCGTGCGTGCGTGCGTGTGTGTTTATTTGTCCCCTTGGCCGGAGCTGGCTGTGTATCCCCCCTTGCTGCTGGAGAGCAGGCACTACGTCACGGTGCCGCCGTCTGAACGTCCTCTCACAATGGAGACGCCGCGACTTCATCCGCTGTTCGCCTGTTTCAGCAGCACGCGTGTTGTAGTTTTGTACGTGTTTTGTCCAATAACGAGCGGACTTTTGTTTGTTTTTTAATGTATTTATTTGTTTTTGTTTGGTTGTTGTTGTTTTTTTTAAACCGACGAACGCTGCGACTGCAAAACGACTGCAGTTTATTAGGCTACTTAACTCCTCAGCCAGGTGCGTTATTGGGTTGAAATTCGTCGTTTATTCACGTCGATAATGTAACGGCTGTGTAACGTCCACGCGCACGTGTTTAGTTTTAACACCGCGGGTTTTTCTTTAATCACCCCCTAGCGCAACGGGACGTGTTTTGACTCCTCCTGGCTAATGGGATGTGACAGCACTTAACACGTCCAGGCCAAAAGATGCGCCATCCTCACTAAGGAGTTTAGCTGGAATCGGCTATAATATGATGTTATAAAATACCCCAATCACACCCTTTCACATATGGACTCCGTTCCCCAGACGTTTGTTATTGTCTATAGGCCTATATGCTATCAAATAATGTATTTTTGGACAACATGATATTGGCTGTTTATTAAACTATTTGGTGGTAGGCTTGTATTAAAATGCAAAAAAAATCTATTGCAACCCCGTCGCTCTTTTCTACTTACATTTACCGCCGAAACGCTGCCGCCGCCGTCAAATGAGAAAACAGCCAGGACGAGGGTTGTTGACAGGCGCGTAATTTGCGGGGGGGTTAGGGGGGTCATGACCCCCCCAAAAATCCGATCCAGCTAATATAACCCCCCCAATATCATCACACATAATTCAGAAAAATATTAAATATTCTGTTTGTTTTCTTTATTAATTTAATTTGGCAGCAAGATAGTATCATGTTTTAATCATCTGTAATGTACCCCCCCCCTCCCCGCCCGCCCACCGACTACTTGGTATGACCCAAACCGTTTTCTTTACCAAACCGAACTATTTCGCGCAGTCGCTGGGATTTAAATGTAGATGTAAATTAGTTGAGAAAGTTCATGCTAAATGAATGTGGCGATGAAAAGGACACGGAAAGGCAGCCAGACAACTCTTTTTCATTGTTGGTCGAAAAAGAGTAAAGATCCTGACGAAAAGGAGGTAAATACCCCTATTGTTATACCATGAGCTGTGTTCGAAATCGTTCCCTATCACGGATATAGTGCACAATATAGGGTGCTCGCCATTTTGTAGTGGTGTTCGAATTCTCAGTGGTTCATTTCATGCACTATGAATGAATATTATTGTTCAGATGCGTTCCGCGGTCCATGCTATAGCATGGACCGCGGAACGCATCTGAACAAGGGGGGGCCATAATATCCAACACGTTCTCATCCCAACTCATAATATACCGACGATTTGTCATCACGCCCCTAGACATCTGATACTGATGCAAAAGGTCCCCCCCCCGCGTCTGTGTGGAACGATCTGGGTTCTCATAAACCCGTTCGTGTTGGTAAGAGACGAGCAGTCTACAGCGTCCGCTCGCAGAGCAGAGTCTACAGCGTCCGCAGTCTACTGTGAAACAATTCACTCCAAAAAGGGTTATGGTTAGGGTTATAGTTAGGGTTATGGTTAGGGTTAGCGTAATCTATCACCGTGACCGGGTTATTGTAGTGAACGGACGCTGTAGACTCTGCTCTGCAAGCGGACGCTGTAGACTCTGCTCGTCTCTTACCACCGCGAACGGGTTTATGAGAACCCAGATCGTTTCACACAGACACGGGACGATCCATCAGGACAAATTGGACCTCTTAACTAAGAAGTCAGTGTGTACAGTTCATTTCTTTTACACAGAGACGCAAACAGGTGTTTGGTGCTTTTATCTGAATTGCCCAACAATATCTATAGTCTGCTAGTAGTACTATAGTTGCTGGCAGAATAGACGTCAGTATAGCATCCTGTTTCTTTTAGTCAATTCTTATTTTAGCCTAATATGTTGTAAAATACCTTCAAATGTGATTGACAGATAGGCCTTCTTTTGTATTTACATGCTTTTGTTTAGATTTTGTTAGTTTGAACTGTTGATGCCCACCAATATGTGAAATCAGTTTGCCATGTTCAGAATAGAGGTGCAAGCTGCACTCCAGTGTGCCACCCTGTATTGTGTGATGTGTTTGAGAGTTGAATTGTGCATAATACATTTGCTGCATGTAGGTGCCAATACAGTGATGCAATTGATTAATCTTTAAGTTCTTGTGTTTTTTTTCATAAGATAGTGAACACACACACAAAATCAATTAGGTGGAAGCTGCCACTGTTGGCTAGTGCTTAAACACTGAATTTAACTACTGTGTCATTATGGCATAAATAGTCAAAAAGTAGCCAAAATCAGTAAAAGTATCGCAATGTATTTCTAATACAAGAACGGCAAATTGGCATGTCACCTTTTACACAAGAAAATGATTCAATAAACAAATAAATATGCCGCGAGTTTAACCCCCCCAATGGCAGACCCAAAGTTACGCCCTTGGTTGTTGATACCGTTTCTCAAGTACACCACGGGCAGTGACTCAATCTTAAGATGTACACGGCTATTTTAATTATGACCAGAATAAATGGCCTGACGTCTGACCTCTGGAATGTGTCATTGTTTATCGGGTCCAGAGGGCGGTTGAGGATGTGTGCCTCACCACACCTAAACTGACCCTTCCCGGGGCATCATCATCATCATCATCATCATCATCATCATCATCGGCCAGAAAACAACAGGAGTCTAAAATCACAGCTGCTACCCCCCCCCCCCCCCCCTGTCCCTCTCCTCTGCAGAGGACATGAAACGGGGAGGGCGGGGGGGGGGGGCTTGATTCACAGACACAGAGGACAAACTGGTTAGGTGAAAACATGCTAAGAGCTAATAGATGCCCTATCCTTGAAACCCAGATGTTTGTTACTAGCATTCTGCTGCAACAGCAAATGAACCGTCAGCCGACCTGAGGAAATTGTTTTGTCAATTCCCCACCCCCCTGCACCACCACCACCATAACCACCACCTGCAATGGTTGTGGTGATGTGTGGTCATTGGTGATAGGTCAGTGGTTATTGATTTGTTTGGCTATTGATCTATTTTTGTAGTTTTCTCCAGTCCTTCTCATTCCCCATGTTGTTGTCAGCACACAAGCCCTGAGAGAGCAGTCGGATGAAGCGCTTAACTTCAGTGAAGGAACGCTGCTGCACCAAGATGAGGAATTTTCCAGTTTTCTAGTGACTCCCAGTACCACCACCGTGCTACAGCACATGCAGCTTATCTTGTTGTAACCGGTACGATCCTAAGTGCTCAGGCCGGCGATGTTCCTGTGGGCAATAAGATAAATAAATGAAAAATGAATAAATAAATACATTTTAAGAGAAAAAGGGGTGCAAAAGGAAAGGCGTAGGGGTGGTAGAGAGCAAAGGAAGGCACGGTTAACATGTACCAGAGGGAGTGTAAACGTGTGATGCGGTGATGTGTGAAGACATGGCAGGCTATTATAAGCATGGTCCCGCTTTATTTTATCACCTCCCAGCCACGATCTCAGCCGAGCTCCAAGGCAATGCGGCAACCGCTACCTTTTCCCCACGCCAGGGATTTTTATTGTTCAATTTGCATTTCCAATCGGTCAACCTACACCCCCACCCCCCTTTGTACGAAAAATTGAATGTCGTGTTTGTCATCTTGTAAAGGTGATTCATTTTCAGTTAAGGTCCAAGGTGTCATTGGATGACTGTATTCTGTGGCCATTGCCAATTTTCACTCCATCTAACATATGTTTAAGTCTGTCAGATGCCGAACAGTTGTCAACATCCTCCCCGCTCCCTTGAGATTGACTTTCCAAATATGCAGGCTGGCCCTGTGCTAGTTCCAACATCCTGTCAAAACAACGTGAGAACTTTGCTGTTCAGTTGTGGCAGAGGTTTTTCGGAGAGGACATCTCTAAAGGGCCAGAACATTTCCAGGGAATGTGAGCTACCTTCCTGGTTCTTCTGTGGAGCAGTCCCAACCTTCAACTTCTCCCTCCAAGCCCCGTCTACCCTCCACTCTCTCGCTTTCCTCCACAAAAATATAATGGAGGTTGTTGTCTCCAGGTACAGTCATGATTAATGCAACGCTTGGACCCATAGTGTGGGATCTTAGTGGGCCTTTTCTCTCATGTATTCCCCTGCTGTATGCAGTGGCTTCCATCTCCCACATCCCACCCCCCACGCTTTCAGAAGCTGGCATTATGTAAGAGCAGGAGTGTTGGATGTTCAGGTGGCGCAGAGGCAGGCGCCCCGGGGCCTTGCCATCTCGTCTTGGTTCCGCTCAGAGGGACATGACAAATTACAGCTCACACACCATTGGGCGAGGAGTCGACGAGAAAGAGACGTGGAAATGGGCAAGGGGACTTTGAGAGCTACAGAGCAAAGCCAGGGTAATGGAGTTCTCTGCTAGACGCTTTGAGAAGGTCAAACGCATGAAATATGGAAATGCGAAAAATGTATCGATAGATGTGCGTCTGATGTGGAGAAGTGGGTCAGATGGCGAGGTCTGTAGGAAAACATGTGACTTATCTCATGGTTATTCTGTCTTTAAAGCAATTCAAGAAATAACTGGATTTCAAAGGACTTGCACTTAAATCAAAAAGCAAGCTGTGCCAAGCCATTTTAATGTATGCTTGCCTTCTATGAGTATGCATCAGCTGTAAATATTTTATTTTTTTTAGAATTGGAGCCAGATTGAGAGTATGAACAAGAGGAATTTTTGTTGAGCTTGAATTTGAATTTAAATCCTTATCAACAACAAGCAAATTTGGAGGCCAAACACAGCTAGAAATCATTTGGGGATTCTGATTAGTCTGTTACTCCTACCTGAACAGCTCATGAGCCTGGGGTAATCATTTAAAGGCAGCCTATCGGCAATGTCTCCTGGTCTTGTATGACGTGTCCCATCGAGGAAAGGAGCTGCTTTGGAAATCAGAGGTGGCGAGCAATAGAAACGCCTATAGGTGCGTGACGCCACGCACAACGCATGCGTGGCCGCACTGGTACAGGTGAGGGCATGCTCTTCGTACTGAAATGGTGGGCCTGGGCATTCGTGCATGATTTAAGGTGGAAGTTCCTCGCGTGTTAAGGTTATCAGAGGAGGATTAATGGCGTGAGAGGGATATATTACAGCGCTGCTACCTGGCGAAGCCATGTAGCGAGGCCGGCCATAAATCACGGTGGCAAAGTGACTTGGACAAGTTGATGGCTGAAATGCTGCCGCCTGTGTAGTCGCCCTATCGACTTATCCCTATCCTCTTCTCATAAATCATCAAGTTCAGAATAGAAATAGTCTAATTATTTGCACAGAGGGTGAAATTCAAGGCATTCATTCTTATTACTTCCTCCAAACAGATGGCGCTGTGCTCTTCACCAGTGCGCTCATCAAGTCGTGCTTCATAAACTTCAACTATGTCCCATGCATGTTGATGCCATAGGTGGAGGAATTGATTTTCACAATGCAACAGCCATGCAAATCAATCAAAGGAAGGGGTGAGTGCATTAGCACTTCTAGTGTGTATAAAACGCGGGGATCCAAGGCTCTCGTCAAGTATGCAAATGAACCACAAAGCCCGCCTGACAAACGTAAGGCTGCATTCAGCAGGATTGCATTTCCCTTGCTCCCAGCAGCCACGTGGCATACATTATTCACAATAGCTGTCGTTTTGAACAAAAAACAACCGTTGTGAAGCAGGTAAGCATTCTGTACACACACTGCTGCTGCAGGAGCAGCCAGGTTAGCAAGCAGCCCGGCGTCTCTGAACACAGGGAGCCACCGAGATCAGACGGGAGATACAGCAGAGTGCTAGTGCCAAGTGCCGTCACAGAGGCGTACGGTAGAGGGGAATCTAAACGCCCTCATTAATGGTCTTTCGCTCGTCCCGTGGACCACTTTTAACTCTCCTCCCCCCAATTATCCGCTGCAGTCTTGTTATAGCCCAGCAAAACAAGATAGCTTTGAGTGTGAGTCACACACAATCCACAAGCTTCAAGAGGAGCGCTTCAGGGCAGCTCATCTTAACAGAAGGGGTTTTGTGCTAAAGTAAACAAAACGAGAAAACAGCATGTTCTGTGGAGAATGAGATTAAAACATTAGATCCTAGAGCCTGTGTGACCGCGGGTCATGGTCTACATGGATCTTGCCTTCTTTCTTTTCCTTCTCATTACTTCTATTAATTCACGTACCATTGGTGCCACATCTGCATTCTCAATTTTGCATGTAAATCCTTTCAGCAAAACAAAACAAAAAACACCTGCTGCATTCCAGCGCCTAGTATTGATGCTTTCTCTCTGCTGGGTAGATAGGCAAGCCACTCACAACACAGTGTATGTCGTTCCCCAGAGTCCAGATGTCAGTCAATCCAGCCAACCAGTAAGCGAGTCGGTCCCTTTCACTCCTGCCCCACCAGGGAAATATGGTTGGCTTACAACCAACAATGTAGAAAGTAGATGGTGACCTCTCTGCTCTTTGGCGGCCACGGCTTGTCACTGCTGGTCCATGCACACTGGAGTTTTCTTCACCCTCACTCAATCCGGATGACGCTTGGAATAATGTTGAAGCTGTCAAAAGTCCCAACGCGAGTGCTGCCTCCTTCACAAATGATAGGAAAACCCAAGCGGTATTCCAGCATCTCCGTCGGTCTTAGGGTTTCCTTCTTGGCCTCATAGAGAATGAGGAGAATGGATGATCCTACACGCGGGGAAATTGAGCACGCGAGTGAGCAAGAGACAGGCGGAGCATGTGATGTGTACGCTCTGCTGGTGAGAGTCATAAAAAACACTGACCACAAAAAGAGAGAGAGAGGGAGAAAGAGGGAGAGCCCGAGCTAGGCTCTCTGCTAAGTCTGGCATGATTACTTCAACAGTTTGTCATATCGGCTTAGAGCTGATGGAGGAGGGATCGGGAGGCAGCCAGTGAGCAACAGTGGGACCAGGATTCCCCACTGCTCCCTCCAGTCCCTGCTCTCCACCACCCCCCCATCTCCTCCACCTAACCTGGTTAAGTGGACTACACTGAACTCCCCTCGCTAAGCTAAACCCCATTGCTTTCACTCTTTATGATCCAAAGGAAAGAAAAAAAAAGGATATTATTGACTGCAATTTATTTCTGGCACCCTTTCGAGTTCAATTATCTCTTTCACATAGAAGCGTAGGGATGAAAATCGATGATAAACTTTGACACAGCGCCTGCGTCCCCAGAGTCTAGCAAGGCAGGACTGCAAAGCAACGGCGCGCTCCGCAACCGCGGCCATCTCTGGATCTTTCCGCTCGGCTGGCCCCGGCCCCCAGTGGAGCATTGTAGCCGAGATGGGGGGCCGAGAGGCGCGCGCCTCAATGAGTCAGACCTGGGAAGTATTTAGAAGCGGCATCGGTGATCCAGCGACTGGCAGCAGTATGAAAGGGGGAGAGAGAAAAGGAAAAAAAAAAGGGGGAGGCTTACTTTCTATGGTCCATTGCACAGGTGTTACTGTGGCAACTGCAACTGGCTTGCCAGGCAGCTGTGTTATCTTGTTTTGTGCCTGTGTATTTGTCCTCTCTTTTTTTTTTTGCATCCCCATCTGTTCCATACACTCATTCTCATGTGCTTACCCCCTTTAACACTTTTCTCTCTTTCTCTTGTTAACTATATCATTACGCCCCAGCAGTCTTCCAAACCGTTGCTATATTATATATGGTGTGTTTATGTGTGTGTGTCTCTCTCTCTCTCCCTCCATGTGCAGGTGGATGTGGGAGTTGTTCACTTCACTCCGCTGGCGCGCCCCCAGATCCAGCAGCCCTTTAAGCTGGTGGAGAAAGTCGTCCGTAATGCTTTCCAGTTCCGCAGGAAGTACTGCTACAAAGGCATCGAGTAAGCACATTGTAGTCTGTGAGGCCTTACTAAAATCACACTTCCCCTAACAACCTTATTCAATATTCTCTTATTTCTTCTTTTTTCAACTTATTGCATGCTTGAAAGGGATCCCTTCCTCCTTATTAATTCATTTGTTTTCCTCTGGCTTTTAGGTATTTTTGCCTTTTTTTACTTTATTTAGCTTGCATCCACCGCACACACATATACACTCAATGACTGACTCATTCTAAAATCCGAACATAGTCCACTTGAACGGCTGACGACAGCATGCAACAGCATGAGAGTGCACGCTGCTGGCGCCCCCGTGCCCATTTTTAAAAATGTGTGGTACAACAACGTGGCGAACAAAAAAGAAAGGGGGGTGTGAAGAAGAACAGCAATTATGAGTCATTGAGGTTTCATAGGAAGACGAGGCGGCTGCCTACAGCAACTTATATAACTGCAGCGGGTTGGCAGTGCTAGTGCCATATATTGAAGAGGAGGCACCAGCACTGAAGCATCCAGATAGCATCTGTACCGTGTGTGTGAGTGACGGAGCTAGCAATGTTGTACAATAACTCAAAGCACACCGAATGACATCGGAGGGCTGGGATGTCTTCGAATTGAAATGGCTTCTCATCGACTCCTCTTTATGTGATGAAAGTTGTAGCAGGCTTTTTTTTTTCTTCATTTGCCCGCTAAAGGGTATTTAGCACAGACTGGCAATCATGCATTAATAATGTACAATTTCTTTCCCCTCTGTGTGATTTTAATTAACTTCCCAGATGTGACATCATTTCAGTCTGTTTCATAAAACGTTTTTTTTTTATAAAAGCTGCATGATCACTGTGACATCAAAGAAGTAATGTTGCAACGCTAGCTCTGTTTTCCTCACTGTTCTCCATCTCTCTCCATTCCCTGCAATCCTTCTACTCCCCAGATTGTTATTTCCCGAGCGGAAACGTCCGGAGCTGGTGGAGGCGATGTTGAAAGAGGCGGACGTGGATCCCACCCTGCGCCCCACGGAACTCACCCTGGCCCAGTTCAGGGCCCTGGCAGACGCCTACGCCGGCCTGTGCACCAGGGATCCCAGCCTCTTCACCTATGAGTTCCGGGAGGAGCTGAGGCTCAACCGCCTCACTAGGAGAACTGGCACGCCAATGGACCCTCCCACTCCAGCCTGCCCTCCAGTACCCTGTTGAAAAGGTCTGGCGTCGGCAGCCCAAAGAGGGGTGGGAGAGCCAGTAATGGCCACTGGTGTGTGAGGAGTGCAGGGAGATAATGGACAGTTCTTGTTTTTTTTTTGGCCCTTCCATGAATGGTATTCCAGGTCAACGACGTGAGCCACACAATAAATAAGGAGATTGTGAGAGTTTAAAACCAGGTTGGCACAGACCCAGGCGTATTGTTCCAGGCGCATTTCAACTGTAAGTTGGAATGACAAACTGGAGTGCTCAAAGCAAAGAGTTTTGCTGCAGGGAGCTTGGCTGCGTTTCAAGCCCATGTGACAATGGTTACCTCTGATCCAACTCTCACAACACCTTGTCCTGTGGGAGCTAAAAAAAGGGAAGTCAGAAAGCATTTTCTGGATGATTTGAAAAATGGGAACAAGATAGCAGCACTGAATCCAGGCCATTTCCTCATTTTTCTCGTTGTCTATTACTTATTCACCAGGGGGAGAGAAAAAAGTGAGAAAGTGCTGTGGATTTGTCAGCCATAGAAGTTCTCCTGGAGTATAAAAGATAGACAGCTTGTGTCTCTACATTGAAACGTATTGTTTTTCTGACTACTTGTATTTCTGTACTTTCATTGTTCATTACCGGTGTTTTGAAATGTGTGGGAAAAGTGTTGGCTTTGTCTATAAAAATACATATTTGTGTGAATCACAATACAAACATTATGTTTTGATGTATTGTTCAATAAAAGCTTTACTTGCCAGAATTTTTTTTTCTTTCATGAACGGTCACTGAATGCGTGTTGTCACAGCCTTGATCTTAATTAAATCTACATATTTAATCTGACAGGTGTGTGTGGGCGATACAACAGGTCTGCCAGCTGTGCGGAGTCCAGTGAGCCTGGTGTGATTTGTGTTGGAAGATATCAATCGATGGCCCGCAGTTTTGCTATTCTGGATGGCTGCCTGGAGAGCCTACTTTGTAAGCATCTACAACGCATTTCAGCTCTTTCACTCCCATCTTCTAAAACACTACTACAGCATTAGTCTTATTGCGATGATTTTTTTTTGTTGGCCTGGTCAATGACTTTTGTAGCCAAAATGGTGGCCATGTTTAAAACTGGAATCATCATACCTAATATTTAAATAGAAAATATTCCCTCCCTCCACTTCATTGCCAAATGGAACGCATACCTGTTCTTGACGCATTGACATTTTTAAAATAATTTCAGACCTGTCACGTAACCACAACGTTCACTGCATGTTCAGCAAAGATTGTTTTCTGTCGGCTTTGACTGTCCTACTTCTGTCGGTAGTATACCCGTCTGTGGGTATACTCTTGGTTCCAAGGGTATTGTTGTTCTGCGTGGACATCAAATCAGCCGTGACTAGCACCTTTCAGTCCAGAGAGAATGAAACTAAACAATGACACTCCCTGTGGCTTCACTACCTTTCAAAGGCATGTGAAAAATGCTTTAAACGACCGTTTCCCATACGTCAATCACAGATGAAAACTTTTATTTATAAAACAATTCCATAAGAACAGGGTATTCACATTCATTGGTATGCTAGCGTTAAAGGCATGTCTTCTTTAAAGCTGAAAAGTAACAGTGTACGAGAAGGTTTGTCTCGTCTAGTACCTGAAAATGTACTGTCAAACCAGTACGTCAATAAAATGGCCAAAGTAGCCGCCTTAATTACAGCAATTTCCAACTTTTACAATGTCAAGTATGTGTAGAAGAATTTATAAATGTTTCAAATTTACAGCACAGTTACTTTGGAAAACAGTATATACAAGACAAACATGTAAAAGAGATCTTGAGTTTAAATATTATTGCAGTTTAAACTTTAAAGCAGGAATTGACAGCCCCCACAAGAAATCCAGTAAACTAAATTATCACACTATGATTACTTTGGGCAAAATATTTTTCAGTAAATTAGACATGAACCTTAAAAACACTAACATAATAGACCAACCCTATAAATAAATAAAAAATATTTTAAAAACAATCGAAACCTCCCGACATTGAATCAGAATTCAAATGTATAAGCAAACGATGTATTTTAGTGCACAAAATACAGCAAAAAAGGCCTAACAAATCAATCTCCTGGCCATTTAATCCGACTTCCCTCTTCTCGGGAGGTTTGGTTGAATGAACTTGGTTTTCAGGACAGGTCCCAATAGTTCATATCGGCTTCCGCTCAGCTACTTCCCGTTCTACTCCAACTGTGCTAATATGCATAGTGAAACATCTTGGCAGTTTACCGCATCCCCTTGTATGGACATTTTGTCAGGGGAACAGAAACCTGATTCAGAAGATACCAATCGGCGTAGGTTGAAGTAGATCTGGCAGTGTAAGCTTTTCCCAGAATATGGAGTTGCCACTCGGGGACGAGGCGTAATCTAAATAGATCCGGGAGGAGCCAGGTTATGGATCAGTGCTTGGCAGAATGATTGCAGCAGCAGCAGTTTGCTCTGCTTGGGAGGGCAGTCGATTTCTTGACTCTCAGCCAATAGGCACCTATTGTTTTGTTTTTTTAATCACCGGCCCAGAACAAGCAGGTACAGCAGACACTAACCATCGCATCACCCGAGACAGGGGGCCTTGATCTTGACGTTCTTGGCTCGAGAATGGGCGCAGCTTCGCTTCCCATGTATGCGTCTTCTTTGACCACCTGATATTCTAAGGGGAAGGGGTGTCGTTTCCAGAGTCAATGGCACAGCTCCCGGAGGGGTCATAGAAACAGTCCTCATTGACCACGGACGTAAGACTTTGGACGCTGAACTCCCTCTCCAGCAGGGAGTTGATGTCCATGACCGTGGCCACCGTGTCCGCCTGGCTGTCCAGTGACCTGCTGCGACCCTTCATGCTCCCCCAAGCCCCCTGGCTGCGTCTAAGGCTACTGCTGGTTTTCCTCTTGACGGGGCTGTAGTGGGTCTGCAGTGGTCTGTGCTGGACCTCTGGGGTGTTCACCTCTGCACCTTCGGGTTGAACGCGGGGGGCTGGCACACCCCCCCGCGACGCAGCTTCCTCCGAAAGTTTCAGCTGGAGGAACTGGGCTTCGATGGCGCTGGTGGGAGATTGACCTCCCCTGCTCTCCTTCCTCTTGTCACCCAACTCGCTGAATGTATCATAGCCATCCTCGTCACTTAAAATGTCTGACTCCTTCACGGAAGAGGAGCTGGGCTGGGAGTTGCACCCAGAGTCCTGGGACCAGATCTCCTGGGCAGGGGAGGGGTGCTGATCCCTGGAGGCGCAAGGCGGGGCTGCCCCCAAAGAGCCGTGGGCGCTGCTGCTCTGGCTGCTTTCGTCTGAGTCTGGCCCCGTTTTCAGCTTGTTGGCCTGGGCCAAGTTGGTCCTGGTCTTTCTAGACACCCATGAAGCCCTGGAGGAACCTAATTGGAAAGATGGGAGGTCAAAACAATGTTCTTATCTGAAGGTAAACATTTCATATATGCTGCTGTAGCGTTGTGATACAACTAGTGAAATACTCCAGAACCACAGAATTCCCATCAAAACATTATGTACTGGAGATAGCTGGGTGATGACATGGTCACCCCTATAATACCCACATACTTAACATTACACACTTGAAGTGTCATCTTCAAGGTCAAGTCTCTGTTAAGACCAAATTCCGAGCAGTGCGAATCATCCATTTTATTCCAAACCTCGCTGACGGGAAACTGATAATATCCGAGGACATCTAATCTTCTCCATAAATAAATACGAAAAGTGAATGATCCTCGAACATTGATGGATAGCATGATGGGAGGCAGCTGGTTGCTCACCTAGCCTGGCGGAGGAGGGCAGGGTGCTGCGCAGCGGCGGGAAACGCTCCCTACAGCCTCTCTCCAGCTTGGTGTCAACCTTCATCGTCCTCCTCACATTCTCCCTCAGAATGGAGCGCATTACCTTGACCACGTTGGCCTTGGACTCCGGCACACTGCACAGGGGTTAAAGCAAAGGAATAGCTTTCGTAAACGCAACGGTCGATCTAGTTAAATCATGGCATTTGGAAACGTTTGCCTCATGCCTTCTATAAGTTGCTATACTCAAAAGAGTATGCAATAAGAAACATAGTCTCCTTTGATTTTCTTTCAGACTCCCCTACAGAATGTGAGATATTTTTCAAGATGCAGATTAGCTAGAAAATAGGCCAAGCCTGTATATGGCCAATTATTGTTCTACTAATGTGTTTTAATCACCCTGGGGCTCAGGGCATTACAACCTTTTTATGCAAGCTTAAGAAACTAAAGTAGCCGCTGCTGTGGATTTTAAGGACACACAGCCAATAGCTGTTTTTCCACCGCATGGTATTGCTCGGCTCTACTCGTGTTTGGTACCAAGTACTTTGTTTTCCACTGCAATAGTACCCCTTTAGTGGAGGCCGGATTCATAGTGGATTCATAACTGCCTTGACATCATTTTCAACGCGACATAAACACACAGGAACAATGGAGGTGTTTTAACCTTCCTGCCTTTTATCACTGACAAACTGTAACCTACACTGTACATTAACTGGTAAACTTCACTGCTAACCAGCTATGCACAAACTGGAGTTACATCCAGGTAACTACTATCTCTGCTCCACTTGCATTCTGCCGCTCACTTCTCTTACTTGCTCAACCACACAATTCCTTAAAGGAGCTACGCTACTCTTATAAACACACTGCCCTATTCCTTAAAGGAGCTACGCTACTCTTATAACACACTGCCCTATTCCTTAAAGGAGCTACGCTACTCTTATAACACACTGCCCTATTCCTTAAAGGAGCTATGCTACTCTTATAACACACTGCCCTATTCCTTAAAGGAGCTACGCTACTCTTATAACACACTGCCCTATTCCTTAAAGGAGCTATGCTACTCTTATAACACACTGCCCTATTCCTTAAAGGAGCTACGCTACTCTTATAACACACTGCCCTATTCCTTAAAGGAGCTATGCTACTTTAGAGGATATCAAAGGGATGGTGTTACTGATACGTCTGCACGTTGTCAATTGACCATGGCATGGTTTTGTGGGTTGACGATTCTAGTGACAATTCTCTGACCAATCAGTAGTCTGCACTGTTTTCAAGTGACATTATAGTATCACTGCTCGCTTGGAACCTCGACCGAGGTGATACCAAAAAAAGTACCAGGTACTATCCACCATTTTTGCTAATGGAAAACCAATCCAAGCGAGTAGAATCGAGCCTGTGTACTGATCATTAAAGGTGCAGTGTGTAAAATCTAGTTTTTAAAATCTCCCTTTCCAACGATGTAGGACAAGCTACGGTGGCCTGTACTGGCCTATAAGGTGCCAGTAAGTGCTAGGGGTGCAATAAATACTAGACAACTGTAATTGAACACACGGTCGAAATCTCAATGAGTACTCGTTTTTTGTTTGAGTCTTAGTTTCCACCAATGTACACATATCGAAAGTCACCTGTATTTCATACAGTCTATGCGTTATATTCACACTGGAGCTCCACTGACCATGCAGTTTTTGACCTGGTTTTTCCTGTTGTAGAGCTATCAGGTTACACTTCTAAACAGAGATTTTAATGTTATATCCATTCAGAACATTTTGTAACGTGAGACGTATTCGGTTTAATTATGCAATTACTCATAGCTGTGATTGCGTCTTTAGTTCCCCGCGTCAGATCACTGTAATTCAGAGGGTGAATATCTGTTGAATATCCAATATCTTTCTAAAGTGTTTCAAAAACACTTTCAAATGCCATAAACTGCTATAGAGATGTGTGATGTGTGATTATTTTAATACACCACCACAGTAGTGCTATGCTGCTATAAATGTCACATTCAGTTTTGATGGTGGCACGTTCCTGGGGGACAGACATTATTGTAAAACTTGTTGAACCTGGGGGAACTCCATCTACCCGGGCCAGCTACGAAATGTTGGCAAACAAACTTATTTCACTCTTAACAACAATATGCAATGACAAAGGCTTTATCAATTATTCTCCTGAGCCGTTTGTCCGTTCTGGGCTACTGTAGAAACATGGCGGTGCCAACATGGTGGCCTCTGTGGAAGGTGACCCGCTCACCATGTAGATATAAAAGGCTCTTTCTAAGGTAATGAAAATACAACAATATTAACCGACCTGCTGCATAGCTGAAAGATGGTCTCTGGTCTCCCCTCCACCTCGGACCTGGTGTGGATCAGCTCCCAGATGCAGCTGGTCTCGGTGCCCGCGCCTGAGAGGGTGGAGAAACAGCAAACAAAAGGCTTTCAATCAGAAAGACTGCGGTTTACCGTTTGGAAAATAACAGCGAGAGGAGGAGACGGAATAGGAGCGAGGCATGGAAATGGTTGGCTGAGGGGCCCTGAGTGCAGAACAAAGATTTAATGGCTGTACTTTGTACAAGACTTCCTTTTTTTTCTGGAGGAGCTAGCATTGACATTGATGGTTTTGTTCTATTCATGGGGAGTGCAGAGGAGTATGATTAGTGTTGTAGAGACAAAGACTCGTGAAAGGATTGGATCCAAAAGCCAGGGAGCTGCCTAGCCAGGGCCTTGTGAGAGCACCACTGTATGCATGTTAAATACTCAAGGCAGTAAGTTAACCCAGGTCAGGCTTTGGGTGGGGCTCTGTGTGTACCTGCAGTGTTCCCCAGGCGGACCTGTAGTGCCGAGAGCGGGATGAGCCATCGGAACTTGAACGGGTCCGTGTCCCCTTGGGAGAGTGCGGAGCGGGAGTTGGTCTGTTTTTGTCACACACAAAAGCCGAGGGATATTTATTAGAAACGTGCGGCATTGAGTTACATATGGAAATAAGGGTAAGCGTGTGAGAAGGAATTCTTACCATCTTCTTCTTTAGCTTGTAGTGCTCCCTGTAGACAAGTATCACCGCCTTCTTGAACACTGATGAGAGAAAACATGCAGCCATCGTTGGACTTTGAACTCTCCAGACCCACTGGTGCCCTCCCGAGAGGAATTTTTAGATTCCATAGCCCACAGATTTATAGCGTAATATATAACGTCATTTATAGCTACAACTCGGGACACAACTTCGCCATAAAAAGACTCGATGCTCTTTGCTCTTATCGGCCTATTGATCTAAATTTAATGACTTGCATGGGCAGCCCAAAGAGATCAAATTAATGAGTTGAATTTGGTTTCGTTCTTAAACCAACAATGCGTGTGGAATATAAAATGTGGGGTTGTTTTACCCCTTCGGAAAAATGAAAAACAAGGATTGCAGCGGTGACTCACCAAATATGGTCATCTCTGGGTCTTTTCTCATGCGTCCAAGCGAAGGGTGAGGGTTCAGCCAGACCGCTGAGGAATGCATGAGAAACTCTCCCATGGAGATCTCTGTGACCTGGGTGATGGAGACAGACGACACAGAGGGGAGGGGCGAGTGAGAGAGGAAGAGGGGGAAGAGAGAGAGGGGGAGAAAAGGAAGAGACGGACTTTAGGTGTTGTGCTGAAGGGCCGTGAGATACATACTAAGTGCTCGCGTCTGTGAATAGAGTTCCACAGATAGGACATACTAATGTTCATCACGCCACTCGCATGCTGATTTCTTGAACCAGACTTTTATCCCGTGGCCCTTCAGGCCAAGCCGGTCTGAGTGCTGCGCATGCTGACATTACCTCGTATTCAAAATGCAATTTAGCCAGCACTATGAATATTAATGCGGCCAGTGGCCAATGGCTAAATATTCCATCAGCTTTTGGATGCATTCTCACCCTGGGGTAAATTGGGTCCAGGCTAGTGAGTAAACAGCATGAAAACAGAATCAGAAGATGTGGCGCTGACTGGCTTGGTATTTTCCCCATGACTCAGCCGAGCTGATAGTCACTTAATGTGCCGCTTATTCACTAAAGCTAAACTGTAAATCCGTCACACAACATGTGCACTGTGACAAAGCATAAAGTGTTCTCTCACCCCAGTATCCTCCCACCCTCCCCATCTTAATCACTTAAGTAAAGGCTGATGGTCACCATTGCTTCTTTTTTTTTTTTTTTTTAGTACCTCTGGATCAAGGTCGACAAGGTAAATTTCTCTTAAATTAAATTGCCCTTCCCATCTACTTAAGTGATCGGGACTCTCTCCCTTTGTCATTCAGAATGATCGTCATGCTCTCTTTACCTCCTTGTTGTGGCCGGTCTGCTCAGCGACCAGCTGGTCAAAGACGGCGCCGTAGTCCTCATACAGCTTCTGCATCTCGTTGATGTGGCTGGCCACCTTCTCCATGGCCTTCAAGGCCTCTGTGTGTGTGGAAGTAAGCAGGGAGAGAGCAAAGGTGTAGACATGAAAACATGTGTATGTATATATATATATATATATATATATATATATATATTAGTGTTGGGCACAGATTTCTTTAATCTAGATTAATCTAACTGTAATCTTGGAATTAATCGAGATTAATTTAGATTAAAATGGCTCATTTGAATTCTGTCGAAGGCATTCATAATATACGTGTGCTACCTAAATGACTAAAAATAAGTCTGCGCGATTGTTGACGGGGGGGAGGTGCGCGATGGGGGGGGGGGGGGGGGGGGGGGGGTGGTGGTAACAGACGAGCAGAGTCTACAGCGTCCATTCACTCCAATAATAACCCGGTCACGGTGATAGATTACCCTAACCCTAACCCTTTTTGGAGTGAATTGTTTCACAGTAGACTGCGGACGCTGTAGACTCTGCTCTGCGAGCGGACGCTGTAGACTCTGCTCATCTCTTACCAACGCGAACGGGTTTATGAGAACCCCCAGATCGTTTCACACAGACGCGGGAGGGTACCTTTTGCGTCAGTATCAGACGTCTAGGGGCGTGACAAATCGTCGGTATATTACGAGTTGGGATGAGAACGTGTTGTGCATTAAGGCGCCACTGCCCAGACCTACGACCGCCGGGCAGAGGACGCAGCCATTTCGCGGCGCTTACCTTTCTTGGTGGAAATCCGGTATAGACCCAGCTGCCAACCCAACTTTGAGAATAGATTAACGGCGATAATTTTTTTAGCGCGCGATAAGAGTCTCGCGTTATCGCAGCGCGTTAACGCCGATAACGGCCCACCACTAATATATATATATATATTATTTCATATTGGACTGTATCAGAGGAATACATGACAATGAAAACTTGGCCGCCGTCTAATCTGTTTTTCTGGATCTGAAGGTCATGCTAGCCAAATCTGATTCTGTGAATCCAAGTCAGGACCGCATGGTGTCCAGGTGTGAACAGATGATAAAAGGTCACAACTGCGTAAAAGCAGGAAAATGTGTACAGTAGCGTCCTTATCACTGTGTATGTGTGTGTGTGTGTGTGTGTGTGTGTGTGTGTGTTTGGCCTACCGTTGAGGTGGTAGTGCTCCTCACTGTCGATGTCTGTGAGTGAGACCAGCTCGCGGAGCAGCAGGGGGTACTTGAGCACCCTCTGGACGGGCTTAATCAGGTAGGACTCCAGGGTGGAAGAATGCTGCTTGGTGGGGTTCCTAGCATCCAGGAACTCTTTGAAGGCCCGGTCAGTCTTCACTAAAGACACAAAAACAACACCGCATAAGATCAGATCAGATTCAGAACCCATTGCTTAAGATTGCACACTGTTGCGTTTGCTTGAAATGTCATTTGTTTTTGTTTCATCACTTTCCCCGCTGATGTGCTTAGATGTTCCCATGTTGCATGGTGTGGTCAATCCAATGGAAACTCTGAGCACTCAACCTAAGCATGATCACGGCAGCACCACAGCTAGACTGCAGACAGCAAAGACGCACACGGTTGTTTTTCTGAGGGCTGTTGTGATATTCTCCAGGGCTCCGGACACCTAAAAATACGCCGTCCAGCAACTTGCCACTATCTTGGAATCACACTTGTGCTGAGATGGTAGTCATGTGTTTCCATGTTGCCAAAAGGGAAAAACCGGGTGCTGCCAGATTGTTCTTGTCAACATGTCCACCACACTCAGCAGTGCCAGAGTGTGGTGGTGTTACACGGACGCACGCTACAGCCTTGGGATGGCTTGGCGAGAGCCAGGACTCCCGCCGTGGTAACCAAAAGGTCAAGTATGAGACTGAATCAATACCGGATGACGTAGCTCTCACACCGACAGTCTTGTAAACTTTGGGGAAAAAAAGGGCGAGAGACGTTATCTCCAAGAGACGCAGCCGTTCGCTCCCGTTTCCAGGCGCACCGATGGGGAGGGGAGGGGGGCGTTAAAGCATTAATTATAGCACTCAGACAGACAGCCGCATCGACACCTCTGTGAGTAATTGGCAGGCAATTAACAAGTCGACAAATAAACAGAAAGTCAGGCAAACCCTGAAACAGTCATAGCAGCGCATCAGAAAGCAGATGCAGGCTGGTGGGTGGAGGGTGGGGGGGGGATAGAGGATGGTGATGATGTGCTTGGCATATAATTACTTGAAGGGTTTTGTCAAACGCCCACGGTTCCTTCTCGCTGTCCTTGGCTCAGCTGGTTTTGGACGTGGGCTGCAGTGTTTGCTGCTGCTGCTGCTTTGGGGACCTGCTGCGCTAAGCATATACCCAGGAACACGTGTGTGTGTGTGTATGTATGTGTACTGTGTTATGCAGGTCTGTTTTTAGCCATACCTTGCAGTTAGCAAGACATATCATGTTTCCAGGCTTGTTGCCTTGAAGCAGAGACTGAAATGGCATATTTATGTGGCTCGGCTCCAGTGTCTTGTAAATGATTGAGTTAAAGAAAATAAACTACAGCTTTTTCGTTATTATGGCCCTGCTTTTGTCATGTTTTTCTGCTCATGTTTTGTTATTTTGTTTAGTCAAAATGCTCCATAGACACAATAGAAAGCTATTTAAATGACAGCTTTGTTATATTTTGCTATATCCTACAAGTGACATACAAATTATTCCCCCCCCCCCCCCCCCCCCCCCGACTTAAGTGTCGTCAAGCTAGCCCTTTTTGCACAATATAGCAATATCCTTCTCATGATACGCAGTTTCATTCTACACTCAACTGGACATTTTCCCAAGCAAGCGATTTATCTAAAACCATCTATCTTTTGTCATCCATTAACTGCTAACGTTGTTTATCGTTGGCACAGTGTTTCACACATTCAATTATTCAAAACCCTGATTTGTGTTTCGGGATAAGCTGAGGAAAAGGGAGGGACATCATTTAGGCTGGAAGGGGATTTTAATTAAACACGGTTTCCATGATAAATGGCGCTGGTCAGAATAGGGTATGTGTGTGTGTGTGTGTGTGTGTGGGGGGGGGTCAGAATCATTGGCAGATGACCAAACTATAGTCTACACCCTGGAGATGAACTACCCTCCTACCCAATCATATTACGCCTCCATCCTGCTCTCTACTACGAGGAACACCCCCCAGCCCCCAAAGTAGTTTTCTTGTCGTTTTCATTCATTCCCAAACACAATTTGCTCCTATTGGTGTGAACACATTTTTATGCAAGGCATCCGTGTATTTTAGCTACATTTTAAATTTGTAATTAAAGTTTTGTAATTATTGGCTTAAAGCTTATTCAACACCTGCCAACAGGAGAATCTCCAGCCAGTTGCGATTTCCATTTTCCGCTAAACAGACACCAGAGTAGTTTGGGTAATGGAAAGCCTTTTCAACGCCATAACAACCAGTGATAAACTAGGTCCTTGGTCCATTCATGATGGATAACTATAGATAGACAGGTAGATGGCGCTAGATGGATCACATGCAAGAGACATTTTTATCCTTTTAGAGAGAGTTTAGTTTCTTTTGTGAGTGATTTTGCAGATGCATATCGTGGCTAAAAGAATGAGCTGTACAAAGTTGGCTCGGAAAATCGTACAAAAAACGCAAATCTACCAGGTTTTTTTTTCGTATACTGGCAAATTAATTTATATCAGCAGGGGTCGCTATAGCAGAACCCAAGTAAAAAAAAACAGCAAAGGGGTGCTTCAAAGGCGTTTCCCACCACTATATAATCTAATCACTCCCGGATCATAGAAAAGTATGTCCGTCTGCTTCAGAAGAGTGGAACTCAACATTTTGGTTTCACTTGAAGATATATAGCACGGTTGCACTCGACGCTCCAGAAACTGTACTCGGGGGCATTTGCTCGTCTGCATAATTGATTTCCTCCCCAAAAAGTCAGAGGGAGCTGAACCTGGAGCGCATCATCCAGCACTAGAGAACTGCACCTGTGATGCAACGCAGGTGCAAGGACACCAAATTTGTCCAACTCGGGTGCCGGAAAAGTTTGGGACAAGATTATAATTATGCATATATCTCCCCAGTTTGAATGAGTGAATTTTGTGTGCGTTTCTGTGTGTATATACCTCTTTCCAGAACCTTCTGGACCTTGATGTGGTTGGCGCAGAAGCCGCTGTAGAGCTTGAAGTGGTCGGCGTAGTAGAGGAAGGAGCCCCCCAGGGAGAACAGTAGCTTCTGGTAAACAAGAGGAAAATTGAGAGATGAACATCAACAATCACACGAAGACAGAGGCGGTAGGGGAAGGAGTGGCCTAGAGAAAGAGGAGGAAGAGAGTATGTGTGTGTGGTTGGACACGGACAAATCAAGAGCGCGAACATGTGAAATCCTGACCTGGCCACTCGGGTCTCTCTCCGGGGAGAATTGCTACCAGCGTGTTTGTGTGTGGTCTGTTGCTAAAGTACTAGTGTTCCCAGCCTGCTCCAACAATGTTGTTTTGTTTGTGTCCACACATTGGAGGTGTGGCTGAGTAATGAATCTAATAGATGGTGTGAGTCGGAGTAACAAACAAACTCACTGCCTCCATCTGTGTCTTTGTCTTTCAGTTGACATTATAGAGATGCGATATAGTGATAAAAAAACATCTTGACATGTCGTACAGACTTATAGATTATAGATGTGAATATCTTCCTGGAGCTCAATATGTGGACATTATGGAAATGATACAAGTGAGTGTGCATGTTGGCATGTATGTAGGCATGTATGTAGGCGTGTGTGTGTGTGTGTGTCAGCCTGAGCTCACTTTGAACTGAGCGGGGGTCTCCAGGGTGCTGAAGTCGGGCGAGGAGGCGATCCTCTCCTCCAGGGTCTGCAGGAAGACCCTCTGGAAGTCCAGCATCTCTGGCAGGCTGCCAAACAGACTCTCCATCTGCCAGACCACAGGGTTCAGAGCTGGGTGTTAAGAGTGTGTGTGTGTGTGTGGTGGTAGGGGGGCTGGGAGGGGGAGTTAAAGACGCAAGTGGCGGGTACGGAGAAATACGAGTCTAGAAGGAGACTGAGAACAATGTGATGGAGATGCAGGCTTGGAGTCTCATGGGGGAGAGTCATTCATAACGGTCAGAGTTAGAAAGCTACACTCTGATGGCTCCCCTCTTGACAAATGCACTCGGGGAATAAGGTAGCAATGGCGTGCACACACACACAGGCAAGTAAGCAGTACTTTTATTGCCACTGCTACTGCTCACGCACACACGCACACACGAGCACACACACACACGCCCCTACACACACCCCTATCATTAAAAGCCATTTGGGGCCACTATGCCCTTGTCCACTTTGTGGGCTGGACATGTCTTTGTGTCCCATAATGGTTTTTTAATGCTCAGCAGACAATCGACTCGCTGGCTCTGGCGGGAGAGACGTCCTGTGTTTGAGGTCGCGCTCGACGCAGTGTCACACACCCAAGAGAGACGAGGAGGACGACAAGGAAAAGCGAGGGGGGGGGGGGGGGGGGGGGGGAGGAGCAAGTCATACCAATGACCTACGCCAAGGTCGTTAGCATTCCAGAGGCACCATACATTGCCATAGAGTCTCGGAAAAATCCCTATATTAGTCCTTTTTTGTGTGTTAATCCTGGGATATTAAATGCCGATCAATGTGGAGATGGGTTGTGTTAAATCCCAATCACTGTGAAATTCTTAGAGGTTGCCTGGAGGGAGGCGTCTTATTGGCCCATTCCACTGGGATGCTGGAAGGTCAGCATGAGGGTGGTGGGGAGGGAGGGATGCTAATTTGGCCCAGAGCCGGTCCCAGCTGTAATGAGGGAGATATGGTGGCCCGGGCCAGGTCAACCTCATCACCCCCCCCCACCCCCCGGCTAACACACACACACACACACACACACACACACACACACACACACACACACACACACACACACACACACACACACACACACACACACACACACACACACACACACACACACACACACACACACACACAGCACTGTCACCTCCCATGCCTCCACCCACCCACCTGACACAGATACTACCCACACACACGCGCATGCAAGCACATACCTCGTCCGGTGTGAGGAAGGTCTCATTCTGCAGGGGCTTTAGGTAGATCTCAAACAGGCACGCCAGGTCCTACAGACAGACAGACAGACAGACAGACAGATGCACACACAACAAAAGGTCAGTGATTAGCAATCAAACAGCGGTGCCAGAAACATCATCCTTCTAACCTGCACGCCTTTTAAACTCCCCTCTGATGTTTCTACGGTTCTGCCTTTCATTTGATCCCCTCTCCACCAACCCTCCATATCTCCTCCCATCTCTGCCTCTCTCCCACTCTCTCTCTCTCTCTCTCTGCCCATCTTCTCCCCTACCTCTCTCTCCCATACCGCCCCCTATCTACTGTGCTTCAATTCCGTCACGTTTTTCCCTTCCCTTTCCTTTATTACTGCCGCAGCACCGCCTCGCCACCAAGCAGGTTCACTCATTAGGTTGATTTATGACACCCACCGCCACCCACCATCTCCCCGTCCCTGGTGCTGTAGCCCACCCTAATTGTTCCAACCTCACAGTAGCAAGGCATGCTGGGAAGCCCCCATTTCTCCCGTTGTCCTAGAAGCGGTTACGGTGGTGGAGGGGAGGGTGGGGGTGGAGTGGAAAATGAACTGGAAAATAGTGAGATGTGAACAGAGAGAATAAGAAGGGGCAAAGAGGGGGGTGGGTAGAGGATCACGCATGGGAGAGAGACAAAATAAGATACTCTGGCCTGGGTTAATCAGGCAGCCTCTGACAGGTGCTGAGAAGGGCGAGAGAGGAGAGCAGCGCTTAAGGCGTGCGTCGTCCGGGAAGGAGGAGAAGAAGAAATAAAGAGCAGGGGTTGTGTCGGCAACCCGTTAAGCGGTGAGACGGGAAGGTGGATCGACTATGACAGGGCTCGGCGGTGTGTTGTCCGTTTCTCTGAGACTCGCAGGGAGAAGCCGTCACCCCGCCTCCTTCTTTTCACGGTTAGTTTCACCCTCAGTCGTTGCCTCGCTCTCCCCCTCTTTAGCAACCTCAATCTCCCTCGATCTCTCCGGTTCTCTCTGGCCTCCTCTCTCACCTGCTCTAGAACACATTCTCTCCTACCGCTATTGGTTTTAAAGCTCTAACAGCCAGTCGGTGCTCGAGCGTCGGATGTTTATGTCACTGAACAACGGCTTTATTGCTGAAGGAAAACCGCCTAAGAAAGGACCTTGCGGCAGCGATTTATTGCATCTAAACGGCACTAGCATGCCTGGAGGGCACATCAACGTTTTATCTCTTTGTTTGACTCCAGAGTCACTTCAAAGGATTTGATATCAACACACCTAGAGAGATGATTTATGTTTCAGGACCTAAAGAGACAAGACAAGTCTCTCTCTAAAATCCTGCCTATCCTGCTGAACTCCTGAACCCGAGTCAGCCCAAGGTCCCAGAGTGCTCACCTTCACGTAGGACTTCTCCGTGTCCACCAGCTCCTGGATGACCTTGCGCAGTCTCTCCGTGGGGCTCATGTGCCTCTGGCAGGGTCTGAGCAGGGTGTTGGTGGCGGCTGCTTCTGCACCGGAGCCCGACCTGGACCCAGACACCGAGCCCGAGCCCTGGCCGGCCGCGGCCGCCGCACCCTTGGCCCCCGACACGGGTCCATCCTGGAAGGACTGGTAGAGAGTACACACCGTGTCCACGCTCTGCCGAGAGAGAGACAATAATGATGAGATGTCTGGAGGTCTGTCATCATGAATGTTTTGATGCATCACTGTTACATTTGCAACCCGTTTTGTAGCCGTTGTGTTACCAACACACCCCATTTGGTTATGGGTGATATGATTAATATGTGGAAGTGTGTAATATGTCCATTCCTGAGGTCAGTGTCATTTCAACACATTGTCATTTGAACTATTATGCAATTTAAAAAAAAGAAAGAAAAAAGCACATGCCGATAAACTGCTGAGAGAGAGAGAGAGAGAGAGAGAGAGAGAGAGAGAGAGAGAGAGAGAGAGAGAGAGAGAGAGAGAGAGAGAGAGAGAGAATCAGCATTGCAAACCACAGGGGGGGAGATTACTCACCCTCCTGTGGTTCACACACACACACACACAAATGGGCTCCTCCTTGGCAGGCTCAAATAAGGTGAAGTGCGCTGTTTCGTGCAGTGACTGTACAGTCAGTTAATGCCACAAAAGTCTTCACAATGTCAAAAAGGCGCCAGAAAACTGTCAAACAGACGCTTGGGGGGGAAAAAAACCTATTAAATCTGGAGTTTCAGCACATTCCCCCACTGGTTAAACTAATTTAGAGTCGGCCAGTGTTTTCTATCGAACAATGCTGTATGTAATTCCACATCCATGCAGCAGCAACAGGAGAGAAATAAAATCCTCCAATACAATGGCATGCTACTGCCAGAGCATTATGTAGATGTACCCATGACAAGCTATATGCTAACCGGTTTCACAGGCAGCATTATGTATAGGTCTCTTGGGGGCGGGGGGAATATCCTAGCAGGTTGAGCCAGCATTAGCCGTGCGGTTAATTATTTCTCGCCAATTCGTGATGGACAGTTATGCCGATTTGCGTCACATCAGTTCTACTGGATTTGTCATGCTAGGAGTCGTTAAATATATATTTCCGCTCAGAGTCGGGGATGCTGGCGTTTCAGCTCCACTCCCTGTGACTGAAGATTGAAATACTCCCTTTTCCTGCGTGGGTTGCGCTGCCTATATGGCTGCAGCTCTCCGACAAGGTCGGCCTGGTATCTTTATGGGAAGCAAATCATCATTTTATAACAGGTTGGACTAGCCCCCTGGGGTTTGGAAATTAGCACTTGGCCAGCGGCATGCTGGGAAACGTGTGCGGTGGTGGGTGAGGTTATAATATCAGCTATTGCATCCATGCCAGTATGATTTATAGTTGCGATTTGACTTAATTAGCTATAATACCAGTATTAATGTTTTATGATATCTACAAAGAGTTCATTGTGAACATTCCGGAGTATTATAGCTGCAATACAAAATGTACATTAAAGAAACAGATGAATCAAATTTGCCTCAACAAGCTGTAGAATCACACACCAAATCGACTTCTGTGTAAAAGGGGTGAACCGGCATGGCGGGACAGGGGTGTGACATTTTGATGACGTGTTATGTGTGCCACCGGGGGATGTAAACATCTCTGAAGGCGAAACAGACTAGTTAGCAGTCTCAGTCTACACCGTTTTTGGTCTGCGCACCTTTCTGCCTCAAACTGCTCCCTGCTTCTCCTCCAACATATTTCCCATCACACAAACAAATTTGCTTGTACGAATACAGCCATTGTAACAGTACATGTTGTGTACGATGCACAGCAACTTTGCTTGCGTTTGAAGAGTGGTATAACACTCAACACCTGCAATTGTTGTTTAGACAGCAACGTCTCTGTCCGACACATAAACTTCACACTAGACACTGACAGTGTTGTGTTAAACGTCACATTACACCGGTTTTGTTTGGTTCTTTGTAAAAAAGTGAATACAATATTGCGGGATCTCTGTATAAAAGGGGCTGTAGACTGCAAAACAAGAGCCCTTTCTCAGATAGCGCAGGTGTTTTGGTGTCGGCTCATCCTTGGTCTGCTGTCTATGATGTATTGCGGTGCTACGCTCCGAGGCCAGTCACTCTCGCTCACTGTAGCATTGGCTGACAGACCGCAGCAACGCGTTGGCACGGCAACGCAGCACAGTGGGAGCGCTGCCAGCACGCAGGGCAGCAGTATCGGACCGCTCGCTCCACTGTGTATGTGTGTCTGCGTGTGTGTGAGTGTTCTGCCATTTAAATGCTGCATAAGCAAGCTCCAAAGTGAGGCATGTCACTAAAAGGAAGAGCAAAAACACATCACACATAGATCAATACACACACACACACACACGTCAATCTGCGGTTGTTAATCTAGTCTGTCTGAGTCTGTACATCCTGATCATATGAGACTATGCTGCCCACTCCCCCACATTGACAATAATAATAACAGCAGTAATAATAATAAATTACATCAGACCTTCAGACTACTGATGATACGGCATTTGTTTCTACAAGTGTGTGAGTGTACTAGGCAGGCTCCTTGGAGTGATATACCGCCCACCACACAGCTTGTACTCTGGGGCTCTCTGAATGTATCCCGATAATTACATGGAGCACAAACATCTCCCTGCTCGGCTGGGAACACGCACGCACGCACACACGCACACGCATACACACCTACCTTCATGGTCACGCAGATAGAAAACTCTAGATTGCATCTGTAGCATGAAGCCAGACTGGGCCACCCAGTCTGCCTCCAGCAGGGAAGTTAGAGGATATAAAGGAGACATATTTATCATATAGCCAGGTTCTACACACTGATTGTTGGGGAGGGGAGGTGGCCTTGGAGAAACAAATAACATATCACCATCACTGGAGGGAGACCTGGGTGTGTGTGTGTGTGTGTTTATGTGTGTGAAACAGACAAAAAAGCTGCATGATAGCATGTAATGTTGATACAAGCTTACATTTCCCTCTCACTCACCCGACTACTAATGATAAAAGCCATCTTATCCGGCAGAAAGACGTGTGTACATAACATACACACGTGCTAGAACGGACGCGGCGTGAAACATGTACACACAAAACGCACAGCGTACACATAAATCAATTTCCCCAGCCAGAGGCAGAATGCTTGTCAGAGATTGACATTTTCATTCAAGTCCTGAAAGCAGGTACCTGCATTGAAGCGTGACTGGGAGCAGAGGAAGAGAGATAGACACACAGAGGGAGAGAGAGATAGACAGAGGGCCAGAGAGAGACAGACACAAAGAGAGGCAGACAGAGAGAGAGACGAAGCGAGAGAGAGATGCATAGCGGCAGGCAGACGGACGCCACGTCGTGACTCAGGATTTGCTATCGCCTCACAACAATCCCACCAAGGCAGGTTGAAAGCCAGCCCAAACAGCCAATTAAGAGCTGAGCAGAGGAGCCAGTAGCGGCGGGAGAGAAACCTGGCACTCACTGTGGGAGACTCGGGAAGTGGAGGGGGGGGGGATGTGGGAAAGAGGAGGATAGAGATGGCGATGTGGCTCAGCTGACTTGTGCAATTATTTTTGCTTTAAGCCAAAATCACTCATAGTGATGAAAACTACTATATACTCTTTGTAAGTATAAAGTAACTATAAGTATTAACTATAAGTATTAAGACGAGGCTAAGGGTTTGAACCCAGATCCTTTCAGTTAAAACCCCCCTGCAGGTTTCTGTGCTGGAAGTTTCTGATAATGCTCTACTCTCTCCATCTCTCTCTCTCACAGACGTCTTTAAATCTCACTACCTCGCCAATAGCGTTTAGCAGGTGTGACATTTAACAAAGTGTTCTCTACATGAAAAACCAAACCAGCTGAGGATTTTCAGCCTTTGAAAGGAAGATAGTGAAAATGTTGTTCACTAATGTTTGGTATTCAGTGTGAACACGGCAGCATTTCTGCCGAGCAACAGTCCGCTTCGCCAGACAATCAGAAGAGAACAACAGAATCGGCCATAGCTGTTTCACTTCAAAAGTGCACACAATACACATTTAATTCCCACCATTACCAACAGTGTGTATCATTTGCATAACGGCTCTCAATCTCCCTCTATAAATCATTTTATGGCATTTACAGCTTTTTGTTTCACTATTCTACAAAAAGCTCCCCATGGAATATACTCATTGTCATAAGCGGCAATACTTTAAACACAAATATGGAGTGCCATTCAGAACGCACTTAAACCTAAATCCTCTGGAGAGTCTGCACACAGACAGACACACAAAAATCACCAAAGTGGTGAACTAAAAGCAGGGAGAGGATATGAAGTTCTCCATGGGTTACCATGAAGAGCAGCCGGTAGAGGAGCCTCCAGGCAGCCGTGGCGTGGCGCCGGGTCCGTCGGGCCAGGGAACAGCCCTTCCTGCGCACCCTGATCGCCCGCCCCGCTGGCATGACACCTCCGCAAGAGAATTATACAGGTCCCCCCACACACACACACACCTGGCTAATTTAGTTCTCTCTCTCTCTCTCTCTCTCTCTCTCTCTCTCTCTCTCTCTCTCTCCCCCTCCCCCTCCCCCTCTCGTGGTCGGTAACACTGAGGTCCACTGCCTGAGGGTCGGTTGCACTAGTCCTCCCCCCACCCTTCCTCCACCCCTTCCTTTCTGCTCACACAGACAGACACCTGCTTTAGTCCATATAGAGGTCCGGCCGGGCCGAGTGACAACCCCCACCTGCAGCTCAGAGAAGATTCACGACTTCGGTGGCGATCGGGAATCAATAATCACTTGCAGAGAAAGAAAAGAGGGGATTCTGGCCACTATATTTTCTGTCTTTCTCTTTTCCTTTCCTGTCCTGTCCCCGTCGGTCTGTCCATCATTGGCTTGTCTCAGCTCTCCTCTCTCCGTCTACCGCCCCTTCAGTGCACTCACGTTGCCCACCTTCCCTCATCTTCCTCCTCTTTCTCCCCTGCCTTCCATCTCCTCTTGGTCTCACCCTCTCTCACCCGTCCATGTAACCCTGGTGTAGGTTTCCAGCAACACCGCTGACAAGGGGTCTGCAATGGACAGACTGTGCTGAATAGCAGCAGCACAATGTGGACTGTTCTGGCTTGTTTATGCACCGCCCTCACCGCCACCCCCAGCCACCCACCAACACCCCCCCGCGCTCCCACCCTCGCTCCAGATAAACAGACAGGAATGGCTGACTCCAGTAAAGTGAAGATCTGTCGGTACACTATTGATGACCAAACAGGAATCCACGCCCTGGCCTTGTGCACGAATGAAGTGAGAGAAATTAAGTCTCTTGTTCTATTGAGCTGAGAGGCGTTTGTGTGTATGTGTGGAAACTTTACAAAGAGGCCACTACTTTACTATTTAGTCATTCAGATGCTTTCATCTAAGGTTACAGGGAGGTCAGATACAGATCATTAAGTAGCAGGTAGGGGTTTGAAAACTTGGCTCAAGGATGCCCATCGTAGGCTATAGACATTGGGAATCAAAGTCAGTGCACATCCACACAAATACGTTTTCGGTTTTACACGGATAATTAAGACGAAAAATTATCTCCCTCCTCACTAGCGATTTAGCACCGTTTCAGAATGAATCTCCGTCCATAATCCCACGCCTGAAAACATATCACATGACCATTCAGGTACACTGGACATGCGCGTCCCGGTATAAACAGGTCGCAGATTGTCTACTCTGCAGTTGGTTGCTTAGTTGCAGAAAACACTACGGAGGAAGAACAGCAATGGCGAAAAGTATGACCAGAGATTTCTTTGTTTGGACCGATGACGAGGTGAGACATTGTTGTTTTCTTCCGGAAAGGGTCACGTGATAGGGGCGTGACAAATCAGGGAAGGACACGTCGTGACTGATAAGACCCAATCAGGAAGTGAACGTATCCGCCCGTCCAGACTAGTCCAGACTGAAACGCGAGTTTCAGTATTCAACATGAAACGGAGTCAGCAGTGTTGTCAATAATCTCCGCTTTAGGGGCTCTAAAACGCCGGAATAGTGTGCACAATAGGCGTAAACGTAGCAAAAGTTATGCATTTTAAGACGAAAATGTATTAGTGTGGATGTAGCCTCAGAGTCAATTACCCTAACCACCCTAGACTATCTTGATATTCCAGACCACCACATCTGATTCAACCTCTAACTGGCCTCTAAAGGAGGTCAGTTAGGGAGTTGAGGACACAGTCACTTTCATAGCATTAGTCTGATTAAATACAGATTACCGGGTCTTGGTTTAGCAGGTAAGCAGCTGGCGGAGATACTCTGGTAGCCCCTGATTGGACGACACTGCCTGGGGGAGTGTGTGGCTCGGCGAGTGTGTGTGTGTGCATCTATGTGAGATAGAAAGAGAGAGACCTTGGCAAAGACAAGAAAGTCGAATTAAGAGCCGGTGCAGTGATGCCAGCACTGCTAACTAGCAGCATCTCTCTCTCTCTCTCTCTCCCCCTCTCCCTCCCTCTTTACAATAATGTGCCGCGTTCACACCATGTCACAGCAGTCCCTTATATTACCTCCCTCACCTGCATAATGAAGCCATTACTATCACACAGACTCTCACAGAGGCTGCCGTGCACAATTACTACGACGACAACACACACAGCATCGGCTGTAATGTTTCAAATTCAGTTTTCGGTTTCAATTCTCAGAGTGTCTCTGCTGTCAGCCGTAGCGCAATGAATCACACGTCTTATAATAAAAAGAGAAAAAAAAACACAACAAACTGTCTCTTCTCCAGCTGTATCTCTGTGTTAGAGAAACACCAGCGGTCTCCCAGACGAAACGCTGAGCCAATCAAAGTGGAAGCCTTGCCGCCGCTCACTATACCACCGCAATGAAAGCCAACATGAACAAAACAAATAGGGAGAGAGCCGGGGAGAACGAAATGAATAAAAGGTGCAGGGGAAGAGGGGGAGAGGGGGGAGTCGGCATCCTTCACATGGGGGAGAGCTTCAATGTGTCAGAGAGAGAGACAGAAGGAGAGAGAGAAAGATAGACGGAGAGAGCACAAGAGAGAGAGAGAGAGAGAGATAGGGGTATGAGACAGCGTGAAAGAGCAAGGAGAGCAGGAGAGAGAAATAGTATGAGAGAGACACGCACAAATATACTGAGGGGGGGAGAGAGAGAGAGAGAGAGAGAGAGAGACAGCAGGAGGCCTGTGCGGCAGGTAGGCGAGTGATTCATTCGGCCAGTTAGGCTGCCGTGGTGCCAGGCGCTGCCATCCTCTTCTCAAGCGCAATAAACCCAGACGCATGGCAGTAAATCACACACACACACACACACACACACACACACACACACACACACACACACACACACACACACACACACACACACACACACACACACACACACACACACACACACACACACACACACACGGAGGAGAGGATGAAAGAAAAATGTGGGTGAGGATGACGGGGTGTGGGAGGTGGTCACGCATTCCTCAAGCCCATTTACGCCTTTTTATTATTCATCCTAAACAAATATTACCCCAGAGAGTCTTGGAAGACTACGTGTGTAAATAATGAAGCAGTATTTTAAAAAAATACATTGTCGAGTCCCCCTGGGCTATTCAGGGACCGCCCCCCCGCCTGTGTCACTGCCACTACAAAGAGCTAACGAATACGCACTACGCTTTTCTATTGTCACACACACACACACACACACACACACACACACACACACACACACACACACACACACACACACACACACACACACACACACACACACACACACACACACACACACACACACACACACACACACACACACACAGGGCCAGGACAGAATACACACAGCCAACTGATAAAGACTAGGTGCAAAATGATAATCCACGATAATAGTACATTATTACACAGGTACATGGGTATTACCCATGAACATGCTGTTACTACTATGAAAACGACATACTGGGTACTATGAAATGAAAAAAACAACAAAAACACCCCCCTGGGTGATAGCGGTTACGCCAGCCGAGTAGCGAGCATTTTATAGGGACGCCGCAGTCATTATAATTCCGCCGCTGCTCAGACTTAAGCGCTGTAATCGACCCTAATAACGCACACGCTGCCAGGACCAACATCCCAGATATAAATAACCTCCGGCAGGTTTGAGTGTGTTGCTGATAAACTCCCCATCCGTCCAGGTGGATCGTGGCCAAACTTGGAAACGGGGCCGATGCACGGATTTGGGACTGAGGGATGGATGTCCCCGGGAACAATTTGCATACTCAATACGCCTACACTGCCATATGAATTCCAATGGCAATATCCAATATTTTAACCGTTTCTTGTGGCACTGCGAGTGGGTGGACCAAGTCAGGGAGCTGTGGAATGAGCCACCGGGCCATACATCAGGGTATAGGATAAATATGCCCCAGAGCCAAGTGATGCAGTAGGGGACCACTGAATTTACATTAGGTTGTCTTTAATGACTAATATCTAGTCAGTTCTGTAAAAAAGTGCAAAACCCTTTATTTTCTGAAAGGGTTTCCCTCAAGCTCAAACATAACAGCAGGTCAACAGGAGACATAACACACAAAGTTATCAGCCATAAACTGTGTAGGAAGTAACCGTTCCCTTTAAATCACAACAGCCACGGGGCCACTTTGTATTGCAAAGTAGGAACTTCATTTCTATTGCTCTATTGACATAAGATCTAACAATCATATGTCTAATACAACATCAATTGTACAGAGTAAAGGTAGTTTGATACCTTATCCCTATGACAATAAGAGCACCGCACTGCTGGGGACTATAGTTACCAGCTGGTTGTCCCCGTCCCCAGTGTGTTCCTGGCAGGTCAGACATGCGGCCATGTCCTGCACCAGGCCGGCCAGCTTGTCCTTCAGCAGCCTCCGCAGGGCGAGCAGCGCCCGGCCCAGGAACAGATCGCCCTCTCCGGCTTCCCCACCACCACCACCACCTCCGGGGGGACGGGACCAGCACACGGCTACCAGGGAGCAAAGGGCCCGCACTGGGGACTGGTCCCGCATAAAGAGCTCTATCAGGGCGCTGAGGCACACGCACGGCCCCGGGGCCTCTTCGCCAGTATTCGAAGTCGGTTGGGTTTCATCCGCGGTCGAGGTGGTGGTGGCGGCGTCGGGTGGCTTCCTATGAGCCATCGCGTGCCTGATTGGATCATGCTGTATACAGGCGTCCCTTAGGGACACGCATTATCCTTCTGCTCTGGTGTACGCCGCCCCTCTTGTTTACAGCCAAACAGACTGAGTCAGGGGCCGGCTAGCGTTAGCACTAACTCCACTAGCAGCAATAAGCTCAGATGATTAGTCTGCTCAGGGCCATATGGTGACTGATGGGCTTAGTCATAACACACACACACACACACACACACACACACACACACACACACACACACACACACACACACACACACACACACACACACACACACACACACACACACACACACACACACACACACACACTGGAGGGAGGGCTTCTGTCAGTTTTAGGTAGTGGGTGTCTGTAGCTTCAAGGAAGTCACAGTCACATAAACTAGGCATTGTTTTAAAGAAAACTGTCTTGGCAGGATGTCTGTGAACATTTGAAGGATATTTTGAAGTCGTCACACATTCCCAGAAGTGTTAGACAGACCTCCAAAGTCTGTGAACTGCAGTGTGTATGTGTGTCTTTATGTATGTGTGTGCATGTGTGTGTGTATGGGTTATTCAGAAGGCCCATCAAAGTGAAGTTTACTGGCTTTACGTGAGTCTGTTCCCCTCTCTGTGACACGCGATGGGACAACCACATCACCAGCAACTCAAAGTCAGTGTCATTCTTCTGGGCATGACTGACACTGGAAGAAGGTTGTGTTCACAGCCATTTTGACTAAACCATGTTCACTAACACTCAGTTAAAAAAGGACTGAATAGTTTTTAATTAAATCTATAATGAACTACTAACCATTAACCCTTAGAAAAAGCAGATAAAAACTGCACAGGAATGCTCCAAATGGCCATTAAACTCCTTCTCAGATGGACACAATCCAAGACAGATTACCCCCCCCCCCCCCCCCCCCCGTCTGAAATCTGTCTACAGGAGGTGGTCTAGTGTGCTGTGTGCGTGTGTGTGTGTATGCACTTGTATGTGTCACCGTGTGTGTGTGTCTGTCTGTGTGTGTGTCTGTGTGTGTGTGTGACATTGATTCGCAAACAGCTTCGCCAAACAATAACAAAACTAATCTAGTCCCTCCCTTTATGAAGTCTGAGAGATAAGCCGGCCAGTCAACAACCAAAAATAGGATTATCATTTTTCACAGAAAAATAAACGTCACATAACCCTATTACTTAACCAAAACAGCATTAGCACGTCCAATCAATGTAAAATTACATTGACTCCAGGGAACTAGGCAGGGGCTGATGAAGTGGCCTCTCTTTCCGGAATCGATTCTTTAACTCCATCATGCTATGATAAGCTCAGCGTTAAATTCATTACCATGGTGCAGTACAGCCAACATACTATTAAGCCAACCTGCACGCTCAAGAGTCCCATTCAATAGACCAATGGGGAAGGATACTGTTCAATCTGCTTAGTAAGCAACGACTGCCCCCTCCACCACACACACCCACACCCCCAACCACACCCACGGCACTCTGGTGTAATAAGCACAAATTGGAAGGCGCCGGACCAATTAATCAGAGATAGGCCATGGCTGTGTGGCCGATTACAAGGTGTGACCACAGCCCTGAAACTAGCCTTTCTGTCCCCATCCATCTCCATTGGCTGTGTGTCGGCCGTCGCTGCACCTTCTCATGCTGAAGCGCGCCATGCTTTCTGCCCAGCGACAACAACAACAACAACCACAACAACAACAATAGCGGTGGCGGTGCATTTTCTCACTTTTCCACCCCAGGGAGTAATTGTGACCGTGGCGCGAGGATTAAAACATATCACCTCCCTCCACGGGGACATTATCCGGTTACACCAGGACACCCATGCATCAGCCTTACATTTCTCTTTTTATTGTCTTTATTGCGCATGATATATGTGCTGTTAAAGGCTCTGTGAGCGTTTCAGAGACGCACATAAACCTTTCATCATGTTCACCCACACACGCACACACAGAAAAACATAAACAGTCACCCACACACCTGTTTTCCAACCCCCCAGTCCCCCAGCCCCCCCCCCCCCCACACACACACACACACACACACACACACACATGCTCTCTCGCTCTCTCCCTCCCTCCCAGTAAAAAGACAAGAGGCTGGGCCAAGAGCAGCGGTAGCTGCGGTGGTGCTGCAGTGCAGATCACAGCACAGGGGACTGAGTCATGGAGTTGAACAAACAAAAGGAGGTAGAGAGAGAGAGAGAGAGAGAGAGACAGAGAGACAGAGACAGACAGAGAGAGAGAGAGAGAGACAGACAGACAGAGAGATAGAGAGAGACTTGTTTCATTCCTAATTCAGCTGCTGGGTGACCCTCGGGTCAAACACTCCACAGCTCTACCTCCAGACTATAATGCACTACTCTGTAAAGGACAGACAGCCCTCACACACACACACACACACACACACCTACACTCACACCTAGGGGCAAATGGAGGCGATAACATGGAGCCTCCTTCAGCACTGTATGCGCATTTTAGACATTAGCATAACGCCAAGGCAAAGGCAAAGGCTCCCAGTGGGATGCAAACCTCTGTAGTTAATGATTTCTATCAAGTAATTCACATATGAGGAGGGTGAACGAACAAACATTAAATGCAGCAACTATAAGGCACAGGTGGGAATCAGACAAAGGTTTTACGATGGGCATTTGGTGTACCTGCCGTGTATATGTTGTTCTGTTCAACTTAGGGCATTCAATTTCAACTCGAGAGGGGTGTGAGATGGGCAGTTTCGTATTGCTCTTTCGTATTGGTCTACAAAGCATATTAGCATATTATGTTCTGAGCAGCAGTATGTGAAGTCTAATTCATCTGTCGAGTGCCACTGGAGACAGACATGCTGGTGTAGTTCAAGATAGAGTGAAGGAGAGAGGTGATTCACTTGTAGTGTATGTGTCTGCCTGCCTGTGTGTGTCTGCCTGTGTGTGTCTATGGGGCCTGTCTAATTCCTGCCTGTGTGACGGCAATGTCCGTGTTTAAACCTGCTACCACGAAGCAGCAGCTTCAAAGTGGTCTTCCCCTGACAGCTTTCAGTTTTCACTGAACATGCTGACACACATGCTGACACACGTTCTTACATAGTGATGTTTTGAGGACGCATGTGACAACTATTTCTCTTGATTTTTAACAGTTAATACAAATCCACACACACACCTCCTACCTTGCTGTGTTGAACAGGCCTGTGTGGATGGTTGGTGCAGCTGTTCTCCAGGCCCAGGGATTCACCACCACCATCACCCTCACTCAGAACGGTGCACACGTCTGTGGTAGAGAGAGAGAGAGAGAGAGAGAGAGGCGGTGTTAAGGTCTTGGTGTTATAACGTTGATTAAAGTCTCTGTGTTACAATGTTACCTACGGTCTCTGTGTTATAATTTTGATTATGTTCTCTGTGTTATAACGTTGATTAAGTTCTCTGTGTTATAACTAGTGATGGGCCGATAACGGCTTTATCGGCTGCGATAACGCGAGTTTTTTATCGCCAATATTAACGCGAACCGAAATCCTCCGGTAGCACCCCCCCCGCTCAACAATCGCGCAGACCCACTTTTAGTCATTATTTAGGCAATATAAGTCATTATTTAGGTAATATAAGTCATTATTTAGGTAGCAAACACATATTATGGACACCTTCGACAACATTCAAAGGAGCCACGTTAATCTAGATTAACCTAGATTAATTTCAAGATTAGTCTAGATTAATCTAGATTAAATATTTTCATCTATGCCCATCTCTAGTTATAACGTTGATTAAGGTCACTGTGGTATAACGCGGACCCTACAGTGCGTGTGTCAGCGTGTTCCTGCCTGCCGGTAATCAGCGTTTCTTAATAGACTACACAGGGCCGCTACTCAGAAGTCTGCACTTTGCACTACTTTTGGGGGGATTTTAATTCATACAAAATACAACAAAACTATAGGGAGGCGAAACACTGCGCAGACAAAGCTCACTCGAAAACGTGAGTCAATCTGGGGATGGCTTTTACCTGCTGGCGAGCGCGTCTGGTGTTGTTTAGCCGGGGAGGAGGGGCCAACTTTGAATGTTGTATTTAAAAAAATGCAACCGACAAATCCTACTCATTGTTGAAACTCATTTAAAAGAAACAAGAATTGTGGCTTTGCTGCAATCCTAACGAAGCAAATCGTAAATAGATGTTAATATTATAATAACAGTTATTGAACAACTGAATGGGTTGTTGTTGGCTGGAAAATGAGTTTGAGATGATGAAAAGAAGGAGTACTAACGAAACCATGATGGAAGACAAATGCCGTGATGAGAAAAATGATTACATGAAAACAACGATGGATAAAGGCCGCAGTATACTCGCCGTTCCCAAGCTGTCGCGCGACAATGTGACGTCACGGGAGCACGCTAACTATTTATACTCGCGCTATGCTAATACTGGCACCCCTGTGTCTTCATTAGAATAGTTCACCGGGATGTCTCTCACTATACAGCATTATGTCTATTACTTTACATTGCTATTATTCTACATCACTGCCCCACCTGGTCAGCCATCAACAGTCCAGTGTATGGCAGCAGTTCTCATATGAATAGTGTTTGTAAGCATCCATCTTAATAACTTAGTGATTATCTTCTATACTTTTATTTTATAACTTAATGATTATTTTATATAATTGTATTTTATAACTTACTGCCGCTTTGAGATAGTTTTTCAGCCACGTAATACCACTCGTCTTTGACCACAACAACAGTAGACAGCACTTACGTAAAACCACGGTTTATTAGCGAAAAAATATAGGCCTACACCACACAATAAAATAGAACATATAAAGAAAGAAGCCTTAGCAATAAGGTGCATTAAAATGTGCCTTCGAACTCGTCCATGTTCCTGTTTCCGCTTTGTCACGCGCCGCTGAAAAAAAAAGAGAGGTGCGCGAAACGGGCCAAAATCCTGTCGCGCCGGCGAGATCTACGTCATTTTGACGTCACAATGGCACGTGACAGCTTGGGAACGGCGAGTATACTGCGGCCTTAAGGCTGACCGAGGATGGGTAGAACTGGGTAGGAAGGAAATGGAAAGGAAATCTATGTTGTTAGTTGTTCTGTTGTCACAAACACATGCTCTAATTAAATGGGAGCAGTGGTCCTATTTGAGAGACACACACACAGTTATTCGCGTACGTTTCGTTTCTGGGTAAACTGATTGTGCCTTCTTGCCTGCTGAAGAGCCTGCCTGGGATAGTGCTCCCTCTAGAGGCGGAGGAGGAAACTTCATGTGGCATGTAGGGCTATTATTATCATCATCGATTTCCTCTTTGGCCAACTGGGGTTTTCACAACAAAATGCATCGCTGCGCATGAAAACGTCTTTCACATGCAGCAATGATGGCAGGAAATAGCTGACAAGTTCTATATCATGTGAAAACAAAGTTTAAATGCCACAAAACAAGTTGACGTGGAAATTTAATGTTGGCTCCAATTAACAAATACAGGAAATTTACCAGGTGAAGCCCGCGCCGGAACCATGTCTTAACCATGTAAAGTGAAATCTCTGAAGTTTTTGCAGACTCTCGAAACAAATGACAGCCCAAAGCTTGATATCAGACTGTGCATACTATGCATGTATATAAATAAATGTCCTCTTCTTGTGATAACACATTTCAAGGTACTTGTCAGAACACCTGCCTACCTTCAGAACGGAGGCCATCCGACGTCGGCAACCGGATGATGGAAAAGATGCGCCTAAACCACTTCGCCATGGCTTTTTTTCCTCTCCTTTATTCCATCTAGCTATGTCGGTGACCTTGCTATTTACCTCAAACCGCCAAATACAGTCTCACACCTAGCCCCACAACGAGCTAACACTGGAGTGTAAATTGGCGCCACTAATGAGCCATCTCCAGTCAGAACCAGTGTTTCGCCCGCCCCACCTCAACCGCTCGCGCTCTCTCTCTCTCTCTCTCTCTCTCCATCTAATGCGATGACACAAAGAGCTTTGAAATGTCATTTGGACCCTTGTGCTGTTTTTAACTGCTGATATAGGTTTGGTCTCTATAGTTAAAGAGGAAGTGAAGAAGTCACACTTGACCTGATCTAGAACAGGAGTCGGTGTGATGTTCCTCCTTCTAATGAAAGGAGTGGTTGCAAGAACATTTTGTATTTCAGGAAATGGGTTTTCAGTGATGTTGCATGCATGTGTGCATGTGCTCACGAATGTAGTGTGTGTGTCTTATTGTGATATATCTACTGAACATACCTGAGGAAGACTTGGCCCGTTGGTGCTGGTGAGTGTTCGGCGCTTCGAGTTTGGGCCGGGAGACCGAGGAGGAGGTGTGGAGGGGGCCGGGGCTCGGCGTCAGCGGGACGTCCCGTCTCAGACTCAGGCTGAGCTTCTGCTCAGCGAACAGCGTCTGAATCAGCGCCAGGTCCAGACCCGAAACACAGCGGCCGTTCAGCACCAGGATCTCGTCGCCCGGCCGCAGCCCTGGGGACGGACACGCACACACACACACACGCGCGCACGCACGCACACACACACACACACACACACACACACACACACACACACACTTTAGCCGGGAATGTTGCAGGGGGTCAAAGCACTGCCCATGGAGCCATGTCATTTTCAGGCACTACCTTTGTTAATGGCCAGTCCGTCCGGAAGCACCTCGTTGACGAAGATCCTGCTGTTCTTCTGCGTGTCGATGTGACCCGTCACCGCAAAACCTGGTAGCGGCGAAGCAGAGACAGACAGACCGTTAGTTAGTTAAAGCTGGCTGGTGCAGGTAAGATGCATATGTAACAGATCTCTCCCTCTCAATTTGGTCAGGGGGGACAGCTGACTCACCAAAGTCGCCGGAGCCACTAGGTCTCCTCATGTGCAGATTAAACACGTTCAAGGGGACCACCTCCAGATGATCCCACATCTGCAATGAGACAGAAAGGCTCAGAGCACAGCTGAGCTGACACATCTTAACACAGTGCAGTAACTCGGACAGGGGGAAGGAAAGTCAGCGAGGAGAGATAGAGGGAGGAAAAACTAAGGGAAATCGATGTGTAATGAAGCACAATAATGAGGACTAATTAACAGTGTGTGTGTGTGTGTGTGTGACAGGGTGTGTTTACAGTGTGTGTGTGTGTACTGTGTGTACTGTGTGTACTGTGTGTGTGTGTGTGTGTGTGTGTGTGTGAGACAGGGTGTGTGTAGTGTGTGTGTGTGTGTGTGTGTGTGTGTATATAGGTTTAGATCAAGTAGTTGATCATGGGGGGTTGGGGGGGAAGTGTACTGGTTAGAGTAGGTGATGGGTTTGAAAGTTACTGGGTTTGACGCAAGTCACATTATATAAAAGTGTCTGCTAAATAACTAACTAAATAGAAATAGCTCATAAATAGCTCACCATATCTAGGAGGGGCTGGTCGAGGGCCAGTAACCGGCCCTCCTCCTCTGGTCCCGCGTGGCTGTGTAGTCGCAGGGCGTGGAGGCTCGCGTCCAGCTGCTTCACCTGGAGCGCCAGACAAGCCTCATGGTGAGTGTACTACACACACATACATATTTCACACACTGCCGCCGAGCCCCGACAGGTGCAGCGTGGACATCATTCAGTGGAAATGCCCAAATTGTTAATTGATTCCACGGCAGGTAACAAGAAGCCATTTGTTATACACACTTTGTAAAAGTGGCCAGGCGCATTTGTTTAGTCCAGTGGAAACAAAAAGGTGTGGACGTGTGTGTGTGTGTGTGTGTGTGTGTGTGTGTGTGTGTGTGTGTGTGTGTGCGCGCATGCTCCAAGTAAAAGGTGGGGTCAGGTGATGATGACATATGGTCGGCTTTGTGTTTTTTTGTTGCAATCCTTTTGTTGGAAGCGAGGGGGTGTCAAACAAGGCATGGCGCACTGTTTAATCAGGACAAGTGGCTCGCGTGCGCGTGCATAGATCGCACTCTCCACAGTGTGGGAGTGGATTAGCTCATGAAACACAAATGGCTATGTGCTATGAGTGAAAGACCCGAATTATAGGCAATAAATCAATTCCCGTTTGTCCATGTATAACCAACGCGCATTATATTGCATTTAAATAGGCCAGTAAACACAATATTTAAAAATGTTGGCTCTTTAAATGAGACATGTCGGTATGTTGTTCTATTTTAAGCAGCAGTTAACAGAAAATACAAAATCCTTCCTAACCATAACTACACTAAACGCAGACAGAAAGCGGCGACGCTGCCGTTTTCAAATCAGAGATGCTTTCGGGTCTCGGGTGCGTTTGATACCTTGCAGGCGGATGCCAGGAGGTGGGCCGCCGTGAGGTCTCCCCTGACGGGCAGCTGAAGGGTCAGACCGTCCGGCGTGCGGACGAGAGCCAGCACTTCGCCGGCGCCGGCAGTGCTACCGCTGCTGCTCTCCCACACGCCACCCTCGGGGGGCGACATGGAGTAGATGTTGGTCAGCACATCCAGCCTCTGCAACAGGACAGGGGGAGAAGGACGGGAGAGACAGGATGAGGCAGGGGGGAGAGGGAGAGAGAGATAACAGTAAAAGAGTGGTAGAGAAGAGAGAGGGGAAAAAGAGGCAGAGAGAGAGAGAACCATGGATGGAGAGAGCAAGAAAAGTGTGAAAGAGGGGAAGAGAGAGAGAGAAAGGGAGAGAGAGGGGGTGGGGGGGGGGGTGGTTGAGGGTGAGAGCAAACAGAGAAATCAATACAAGTCCATTAGTCTAAATGCAGTGCCTGGCCACAGTGGCTAAGGCAAACAGTGTGGACATGTCACACAATTGGCCCTTCACAAAATCATTTGACAACTCAGACGCGGGCTACACCACATAAATAGTCACCATAATGATGGTGTACATTGGAGATTTGATTGTGGAAGCATTGGCAAGTTAAGACTGCAAGGCAGCGTCTGGGACATGTCCAACAACTCTGCCTCCCAAAGACGTTGGCTTTTGGTTTGAACAATTCAGATGCCCAGCTGCAGTTACAGATTAGCTAATGGCTAGTCTCACATATTTGACTTTAGATAAATAAACTAGGGACTGCTGGATCCGAGATTAGCCAATAATGGCCACCACACAGTTAACTGTAAAGAAGGAGATACAATCACTGAACTCGGATCATTGAAAATGGTACTGGTTAGTAAGATGCTTTGATCAGCTGCAAAACATAATTGTCTAACCCCCTGCTGTAGCACATGTAGAACAAAGGAAAATAAATAAATGAGTGGAGTCTTTGAAGTTAAAACTTTCCCCGTGGCAATTAACAGTGTGGTTTAGTTGTTGGTATGTATGGCCATTAACATCGGCTAACCACTAGAGCGCCTGCACCACAAGAGCACTTATAATGGGCTCCTGGTTGCGACTGTGTGACTCTGCGCAAGACGAAGTCACCATTTTGCATTTGGCGGTGAGCAGAGACGCCAAAGCTTGACCACAGCCCCCACGGTCTGCGTCTTGAAAACTGACGCTCACAGTGTGAAGAAGCAGTCCATTATTAAGCGCTTCTGACGGGAACCGTCTTGACCAGACCGAGACTCACGCTGAGCGAGATCAAGAGTGATAACTGCTTTAGTGGACCAGGCCACCGAGTGCCGTGGTCATTCAATGGAAGAGCTAGACCACAACAGATTAGTGAGTGAGTGAGTGAGTGAGTGAGTGAGTGTGGCCAATATATTCACTGTGCTCGATGTGTCTGTAAAACAGGGTGGGGTTTCCTCTTTTCAACGGACAGGAACTATTAAAGAGACATTACTTCCCCCTTTACCCCCTCCACCTGCTGAGACCATTAATGACCCGTTACACTGAGCTCTCTTTGATTCGGGCTGTGGGACACTCGACAAACAGCACGCGGTGTCACAGCACTTCATCAACTCTCCATGACACATTCTGGTGAGGACAGTTACCCAGCTTCCTGCTCCACCTTGGCCGAGGGGTGACTAGACACATACAAAACCAACAGGCCAACCCTGATGTTCCAGCCACGGCGCCCATTGGCTAACTAGCACATCCAAGTGATGCCAAAACAAGCCAATGTGTCAATGGTTCACGTTCATGTTCAAGAAAAAGAAAAATAAAAACCAACCAGCTACACAAGTGTGAAATTATAAGGTCATGTTTACACATTTAGGATAAAGAAAAACAGAAGTCGAAACCACCACGATACAGTCTGTTTTCTTTTTTAAATGTTTTCTTTTTTTTACATCGGAGCGACGTGGCGTGGCTGGAAAAGCTGAGGATTCGATTGGCCCGTGGTGGCTGACTAACTGTGCACTCATTCATGGTCAGAGAGGCCTTTCAGCGGGCCGACGGTTGCCTGGATCATTGTTCCACCGAGAGCTGCCAAGACTCCCGAAACGACGCAGGTCCTTAACAAGCACTCTGTGTGCCAGGTGTGCTTGTGTATCCGCCTGGGTGTGTGTGTGTGTGTGTGTGTGTGTGTGTGTGTGTGTGTGATTTATGTGTGTTTGTGTATGAGTGTAAGAGTCTAGTCTTTCCTCTGGTCAGTATATCTGGTCAGTATATGGAAATAATCACGAAAACGCAGAGTAGCGCCGAGCTCCACCCGGTAGCGCCTAGAGATGGACTGTGAAGTAACAGACATTTTGTGACCATGGTGGAAAACAGAAAAAATAGACAGTGTTGTCTGAATGGACCTTAGCAACTGGGCGACGAAAATATGATAAATGGAAACTCTCTAAACCAACTAACAAGCAAGGCTATACTAGTCATGGGTAATTTTCGCTTATTTTTGTTTCCTGTTATTAAGTCTGTTAAAAGGGGCATTATGCCTCATTTCCTTTAAAACACTCAAGCAGACTTCCTCTTTTAGACACGGGTTGACGCGCACGCACGTACACGCACGCACACACGCACACGCACACACACACACACACACACACAGCGTTTGGGATCAGTGGCTCTTCCCTTAGCCTTGACATGAAAGGTTAGGGGCCGTGGGTCAACAAAGGCAGTGCTCATGGGTAGCGGAGCGTGGCAGGAAGTGGGGAGCATAGATACAATAGTATCGACAGCGTGAGAGAATACACAGGTCTAAGGTGGTAGTATTTGTCTAATACTCAAAAGGCAATGCAGGGGGCCATGAGGGGAGCTAAGCCTTTAGCCTGGAAGCTAACCCAGGCTTAGTTACATTCCCCCACTCCTGGCTGTCAACAAAAACAAACAAACGGCATACGTCTCGATTTTAATGACGACGAAACACAAAGTCCCAAAAAGTCAGAACCGCAAAAATGTCATTTCCGTATATAAGTGTGGCATCAAAACCAAAGTGAGCCGCTGGTTTGCCGGGGGTCTATGAAAAGGGTTGGAAACGGGTATTACCGTATTCATAGTGGATTATCCCTGGAGGACCCAGAGGGCTGCAGTGTCAGAAAGATTCAGGCGCGTTCCTAATCCCTGGCAGATTTGCACACAGTATGCAGACATCATCATCGAGGGGTGATGGCGCACAATGTCTCCCACACCCCAGCCGGTTAAAACAAGGACCAACTAAACGGTGCCCTGGATGGGAACATCCACTGCACTTTCCACAAACACATACATACTCATGATACCCATACGCCATATAAATGCATTGCTTAATACGTACACGCGCACACACACATGCTGGTACAGACACACGTGCATACCCTTCACTTGACTTGACTTCGAGGGATTAGGGGGACGATGATTGGCTAATGGAGTAGTCGTGGGGATTTGAGGCATCCAAGGAGGACTACAACAACAACAGCAGGGAGTGTGAAGCCAACAGGGTGGTGGAAATCAATACAGCCACAGTAACTCTCCCTCTCTCCCTGTCTCGCTCGCTGTCTCTCTGCCACTCCACTACTTTGAGGAACCCTTAATCCCTAGCAAATCAGAAGGTCCCAGAAACGGGTTACACACTCTTACAAAAAGGAAAAAAAGGAAAACAACTCAAATTTAGAGGAGAGTGTGACATATTCAAAGAAACATTCAATTGTATAAAGAAGAAGGCTATCATTATCAACAGTGCTACTTCCTGTTTACATCACGGTCTTAATCTGGCAAAATCAGGCTGGATCATAGCTCACAGAGTGTCAGGGATACATGTAGGACATGTAGGACATGCAGACCTCAGGAATCCTGAGGCTGCCGTTTGATTGGTTCAATCAAGAGATAGGAGCCGTGATATGTTGTATTACTACTTCCTAGTGTAGTTTGTTTTATTGATTAGTATAATAAATCATAACAATAAGTATCTACCCCTATCTAACTGATAGAAGTGTGGCAAAAGAAATAAAGTTTCATGAGTTTGTGTCAATATAAATAAATACTGACAGCAAAAGTGTTCTGCTAAGAATAAAAAACACATGATACTGTAGGTGGCATTACGTGCTTTAGACTAAATGTAGGAAGCAGGAGAAAAAGTAACAAGTGGCTTTATAATAGAAAGTAGCCTACATATTTGATTGTGTAGAACTGAAGCAACTGTATTATGAAACCCAGACGATGGGATGGCTAAAAATTGCAGACGGAAAACTGTTTTTGCCAAAAAAAATATGCCTCAACAACCACTTAGTGCGCTCGCATGCTATTTCTTGTTATGTTCCCGACTGGAATCAGTGATCAAACTTAAAACCTCTCTGCGCCCACACACATCAGCACTGAGCGCACGCACACGCACACACACACACACACACACACACACACACACACACACACACACACACACACACACACACACACACAGAGTGCTGGCATGCCTGGATTGTAGGGGAAACAGTAAACGTCCACCTAGTAGGACATGGAAAGTTGTTGGGTTAGTAAGTAGTTAGTAAGCAGACCAGACCGGGGACAGCTTTCTCACATCCATGATGTGTGAACAGACTGGTAGACTTGCTAGGTCTACACCCTCTCAGACAGAATCATGCGCCACGAATCAACGCGGAAACACAAAGCATAAACATACACTTAATTTCTATGCTGCGTTTCATATTTTAACTTTATTCTCAGTGCCTGTAAACACTGACAGGAGCAGACTTAGGTAAAACTAATCCGTTTAGGCCCGCTGTCTGTCTGCCTCTCTTCCAGACACCTGCAGATAAATAGATAAAAGGAATATGTGCTTTGATGCTGCTCGAGTAATACAAACATACCGCCTGGTGTGTGAAAACATGTACCAGCGGCAGCCACGCATACAAACAAGTACACATGCAAGCGTGTGTGTGTGTGTGTGTGTGTATGTGCACGTGCGTGTATGTGTGGAGAATGTCATTACATGCTCTGCCATCAAAACCCATGGCAGACAGCAGAGGTCAAAGACTGAGAGGAGGAGGCCAGCTCCTGCACCTGCTGAGAAACCTCCATCTTTGGTCTTCACTCATTCATGTTACCGGTAAGCGGAGGTGCCGGAGAGGCAACAATAAGCCGGCGCTCACCTCTGCTGTGCAGGGGGGGAGGCAGTAGGGCTGGCCTCCGTTGGCGCTCTCAAAGACCTGGAATAAAAGACAGAGAGACAGACGGTCAGAGACAGACAGAGGGGCACCCAACACACACACATGCGATGACTCAGATGTAATTAAGCACCCGGCAACCCATGGCAACACAATATCAGACACACACACACACACACACACACACACACAAACATGCACACACTGCTATTATACAGCTAATTAGACACTGTGTGAGCAAGCTGAGGGCTTTGATAGAGTTACCACATGGGTTCTGCAGGCTTTGATGGTCCAGAGGTTGTAATAGGATGTTTGTGTGTGTGCGTGTGCATGTGCGTGTGTGTGATTGTGCGCGTGTTTCGCCTGTGGCAGAGAGATGAAAGAGAGATGGTGACGAGATGAGGAGAGCTTCACCCCTCTATCTCAACACCACGATTTTATGAGCCCCTAAAAAAATTGAACATCGCTCCCCACCCCACAATCACACACACCCACACCACTCCTATAGCGCCAGTAAAAAAAAAAAAACACTCGTCTTGAACTATGACCTGGTTCCTCCCCCCCACACAGCGAGGAAGGTATATTTTTAAACCCGACGGAAATAGCGACGCCTTGCTGTGAAAGCCTTAAAGCTAATTTTAGAACCCTTTTAGCTAACCCCACATCACCAGCAAATCCCTCGGTCCTTTACTTTGGCCTACTTCCCACCGCTCAGACCGTCCGTCGTCAAGGTAACAACGTTTACCTTTGTTGGGGGGAAAATGGAACGAGACGCAGGAGGGAAGATGCAGCCATGGAGGGAGGGAGGCGGTGTTAGGGGCGGTGGGATACTGAGTGTTGAATTCTGGGATTGTAAATGGGATTTGGTTTTTGTTTTTTTGTCAACACACAGATGAGTCAGTATCTTGGAGGCTATATGGAAAGAAACAGGCACGCTGGGAGGGGGGGGGGTCTAGACCGCTTGTGGACGCTAAGAGAAACCAGTTGGGCGGGAGACAGAGAGAGAGGCAGGCAGAAACAAAACGGAAAGAGAGAATGAGGCAGATGGAGAAAGAGAGAGAGACAGAGAGAGGGTTGATGACAATGTGATGAAGCACTTGGTGTGCATTGGTCTCTTATTATTATTATTTGGATCTTGTTTGCTTAATGCAGTGTCTGTGTATATCTCATTGTAGGAGTTGATTATGATTTTGTCATCCTTCACAAGTGGTTCCAGGTGAATTACAGAACCTGGATTCTATTGGACAATGTGACCAGAGAAGGCGGAGCATCAGCTTTATATAAGCTGAATAAAAATGGCTGCTGTATCAGACAGAGAAAAAGTGACAAAGAAACTGAGAAGCAGAACTATAGTCAAAGTAAGACTAGTGCTAACAATTTGAATTATGATTTTTGTTATAGTTAGTCGTTTCCTTTTGTACTGGTGAATGTCATTTTTGACAAATCTATTTCTATAACAATCTTTTTGCTTACTTTTTGTTATTGTAAATATACGCCCACTGTGGCTTTGGAAACTCCTCTCCTGATCATTGTTTGGCCTGATCCCACCCTTCTCAACATCATCATCGTACATCCTTACAACAGACAACATTTTTAGAAATCATATAAGCTTGACAGGTTCGGTGAGCGAGACATAGAGGGAAGTGACAGGCAAAGTGCAGGACGGTGGCTGACGGTGATGAAACGGTACAAGGAGAAGGGTGAGAAGGTTAGCAGACAAGCACGATACCACGGTAAAAACATTTGGGAGTCTGGCAGAGGTAGGTGTGTTCACACCTGGGGACACTGAACATGGACATGAGTAGAACAGCGATGGCAACAGCCTCTGCTGTATCCAAATCCCACTCAGACAGTCACCTGACACGTCTCCGCTACAGAGAACACAAACATGGGCCATATAAGGTCATGCAAAGTGGCTGTGTATCCACTATATGGCGATCTAGAATCTGTACTGAGGGGCCTCAATGGAAAACAGTGCCTGTGGAAATGTGTGCAATGTAAAAAAATATATAAATGGAAATAAATCTTAATAATTTAATAATAAGTTAACTGGAGTTTTGTTCAAAAACATTTTACAGGAGGTTCATTTCCTGATTTCCTGGTGCTTTACTGTATGTCAAATTATTACTTATAACTAAATAATCTTCAAGTTCATTCATCTATGTAGATGGATGGATTTTAATCACATTCATTTAATTTACATTGAAAGTGATTTTCTATAGCCGTGTGAGAAATTACAAACATGCAGGAGCAGGTTTAAGAACGACTTGCAGAAGTTAAAAGACAGCAGCTGTAGAGTGGGGGAATTCTCTTGAGGTAATTAGCTGTCCATTAGCTGGTATTTGTACGCTCCCATTAGATTAAAAAAAATAAAAAGATTGATCCCAATCAGAGGCCAGAAAAAGAAAAAAAAGATTGATCCCAATCAGAGGCCAGAAAAAAATAAAAAGATGCGGGAAAAAAACGGATAAGAGGGAACAAAACCAAAGTGATGGCAAGGAAATATTTAGCCTTGTTACGGCGACCATCTGCTGGTTGGTGATGGGGACTGAGGTGAGAGCGGAGCGAGCTAGGAACCATATGGCTCTTAATAATTCATGACTGGGCTGCATAGCCACCAAACACCAGCAGGGCCCATTAGGCCCCCACCAGCTGGAGGAGGCGCTGCTGGCACCGGGCTCAGAGCTGGAGCAGTTGTCAAGCGCTGGGAGAAACTGACAACACGTGAATCTCAGTCACACGCATACATGAGGAGCTGCGTGGACGAGGTTGTGGTTGAAACAGAACTGCACATGGCGAAGTTGAATGCGTGCAACAAGACATTTTTCTGAGACGATTAAGTTTAAAAAATAAATAAAATAAGCACACTTAGTTTCCTCCACCAGCGTCTAAGGAGTGGTGCGTACCTCCACCGTCTTGGGTAACAGAGGATGAGAAAACAAGCGCTTCCCAGGACAGAGTGAGCCCAATAGAAATCACATAAGTGTAGCCGGCTTTTCTAGAGTCCTACCTGGGGGGGTGGATTCCAGCAAATACAAATAACCAGCCAGCATGATGAGTTTAATTACTAACCTGAAGAGGATAACCCCCCCCCCCCCCCCCCCCCCACCCCACCTCTCCCACACCTGTCTTTCGTATATCCCACTGTGTTTACTAAGCCTTGCCTTTTAGGGGGTTAAGGGGGGGGGGGTGCAATGTGTTTCTAATTAATATTGAAAAACCCTATAGGGGTCAATGTGGCTCTAGCCAGCTTGAAGGGGTTTTACTGCTCATTGCAGACAAACATGGAACCAAGCAATGAGCTCATGTGTTGTGGAGGTTGTTGTTGAAGTAAATAGTTTAAAGTTTAAGTTGCGTGTGTATACACATTGGCACACTTCAGAATCAGAATCAGCTTTTTGGGCCATGCATGCGTAAACATACAAGGAATTTGTCTCTGGTTTCTTGTGCTCTCATAATGTACTTACACAGAATAGACAGCAAAAAAAACCTACTTTATCCAGCAATCTCTCTCGTGCATGTACGTGCGTGCATAGAGAATACAAGTGAGACCATGTTTATAATCAGGGATGTGTGTGTGTACATTTCCAGGTCCGTACCTGGGATACAGAGGGCCTCTTGTCCCGGCCTCTCTTGGTGAGGTTGTCCAGACCCTTGAGAGAAGAGAAGAGTCCTCGCTTGCGCTGCCGGTATGTCAGAGACACGGAGCTCCTCCTCCGCCGCCTCCGCAGTGTGGCCTCGTCCCTCGAACAGATCTGGTCACACACGCACACGCACACACACACACAATTCAATAGTCCCTTTGGACAAAAGTGTCTGCTCAATGATTTAATGTAAATAGAATAATTCAGGTCAGAAGAAAGACTAGCTTTAATGCCAATGTTGTAGCTTTTGAAAAAAGTGTAAATAAGCAAAATATCCCCAAATAAAGAGCTGAAACATTTTCATTTCAACACCTAGTACCCATGTACCGTCTCTGTGGGAGACCTGTGTTTTCTTTCTTTCCATTTTCCCCTCGCTTTAGCCCATCTTTGCAATCTCAGAGATGTACACTTAAGCTTAGGAAATGAAACAAGGAAAAAAACAAAACTTCCATCCATGCAGCCCTCTGGTGTCTTCATGCCTTATGTGCAAATAGTGTTGCCTCGTTTTACTGTAAGCATTGGCACTTTCATTTCACTGTACATCCTGTATGTGCATGTGACAAATACAGTTCTTAAATCTTGAACCGTTGTGTGTGCTTGTGCATGCAAGCGTGTGCGTTTCTCACCAGTGCGTGGAAGGAGGACACAGAGAAGATGCCCAGGCGTCCCAGCGCAGCCTTGCTGGGCCGGCCGGCCGTGGCCAGTAGGCTCTTGGGGTTGGGCAGCTCACCGCCCTGCAGGCTGGCCAGGTAGCAGCGCATGCGGAAAAGGTCCATGTTAAAACGCTCCAGGTTCTGCTCCCACTGCTGGATCTAAGGGGGAGAAAACACAGAGTCGGAGAGGCAGGGAGATTAGTTTGAGTGGGGTGGGTGGCGAGGGGAGCTGCGAGTAACTCTCCCACCTGTGATCAAATGTGAGTGATGGGTTGCTTGGGAGCAGGGAAATAAGATAAGATAGTAAATGAATCCCAGGCAGGAAATTAGGGAATGGCAGGGAGGTCAATGGTCAAGTAGTTGTTGCATCCTTTGGCCGCCAAAACTTTACTCTTCAGATGGATGTAGTTCACATGAAATCCACACACTAAATGATAATGGAGGTGGTTGAGGGTTGTGGGTGATGGGTGTGAGGAGTCATCAGTTGGCGCTGTAAGGTCGGGATGTGGGGGAGGAAGGGAGTATAGAGGGGGGTGGGGGTGGCTTAAGGTCAGATGACTGCATTCCATCAAGCAGCGATTGCTTACAGATGTTGATGGCTGCAGGGAGACGTTAGTGGGGGGGAGTTGGTGGGGGGGGTGATGGCGTATCATGGGGAGAAGTGTGTGTGTGTGTGTGTGTGTGTGTGTGTGTGTGTGTGTGTGTAAAATCCCGGGTCATCAATAATAAAACGTCTACATGGGGCACAATGACAAAACACAGACCACCCCCGTAAATCCAAGAGGATTTACATGAACGCACAACTTGAGCACTTACACAGACACTCACACACACACACAGGGTGATTCATGCACACATGCACGCACGCATGCACACACTCCATTCTGGCTTTCCCAGCTTGTAAAGCATGAGTATCTCCCCCGTTCCATGGGACGCACAATGCAATGACGACATCTCATGTATACAGCACTAAAAACAACTGAGTTTAATAGGGATTAGGCTGCACTATACGATCATTTACCCCAAATATTAAGTCAATTACGCTGCACCCTGTAGAGATGTCCTATTAACTCCCAATAAAATGTGATATCAGTCTCCAGTGATGGGTGGAGATGACTCAGAGGGGTGTGTGTGTGTGTGTGTGTGTGTGTGTGTGTGTGTGTGTGTGTGTGTGTGTGTGTGTGTGTGTGTGTGTGTGTGTGTGTGTGTGTGTGTGTGAGTGTATGACGTTCCGAACACCCTGTGAAACCCTGGGTAGAAAACCATGGGCGTTATACAGCGATATGGTCCAGGTACCCCCAACATACTGGTCCCAATGCACAGCTGTCCCATCTGGTCTCTGTTAACACGCTGCACCTCCATTTTAGTTTCCACATAGTTGGAGAATGTTCTATGAGATCATCATTTTAATGACTAAGAAATGATCCAACCAATATGGCGGGGGAAGGGGGGGGGGTGTGGCGGGGGAGTTGGATTAAGTAATACTAGTGTACTATACATCAAATAATTATTTCCCGATTCCCGAAAGGTTTCCTGGTTGTTTAGCAGTACGGTATGATCTGACACTCAATGGTTTTACTACGCCAAAAAAACCCATAATCTTCCACATAAACCCTCCGATCAAGTCCAATATAATCTAATAATCAACTGTACTGTTCTCAGGTCATTAAGTGTTGTATGATGGACTGCTTAATGGCAGAATGAAGTTATGGTGGTGGAGGTACTGCATAGGGAGCTAACAGAGTAACCATGATAGGCCTCAACAAGAGTTGCTGGTTTGGATAATTGAATCAGAAGGACCCATGTATCTAACCACTGCATATCGGAGGAAATGCATTGAATATGCTCCAGTTTTTAAATGATTCATGTGATAGAGGATGCATAGCAGCCTGAACAGTAATGTCTGTAATGTTGTGTTGTTTGGCAGCTACATGTTAATGCAGACATGTGGGTGTCCATCTGGGCTGGATAGACAAGCGTATCCAAGTTTCATTTCGGAGCCATTAAGTGGAGCGGGAACTCCATCAATAGATACTCATCTCTTCTTACATCTCCACGGTCCCATCTGCCCAAATCTCAGAGAGATTGCATGATAGCGCCTTTTTAATGCAACTCGATCAGGCCGTGTGTGTGTGTGTGTGTGTGTGTGTGTGTGTGTGTGTGTGTACACAAAAGGGCAGCGAACTTCAAAAACAAGTCTGCTCGTGGAGATTTCGATAAACATGGGTCACGGTTGGGGTTCGGGGGGTTTTGAGATCAAAGTAGCGCCCTCTCGGTGCCGGGAAATCCCCCCCGCCTCCCCACCCAGTCTACCTAGCATTCATCCTAAGACCTTTAAATCCATCATCGGTCTCAGGGGCACGTTTATCAGAGGTCCAGCCATGCCCTGATCTGCCCTGACCCTGTCATTGGCCCCATAGCCGCTTGTCTCGCCATCCTCCCTGACATAGCGTACCAGCTAGTTGGAACCAGATTTAACCCCTACCCCCCAACCCACCCCCTGTAGTGTGTGTAGACAAGACACAGACACACGCAGTCAATAACTCATCACTGAGTCTTGACACAAACTCTTGAAATACCTCAACTAGCCTTATATAAATATATTATATACCAGAGTGACAGTGTAGTAGTTGTGCATTCTCCTCTCTCAAAATAAATAAAAGCCTCACTTCTAATCTATGGTCTGGAAAACACTTTAGATCTACTCTTTGAGTACCTAATCAAGGGATGTCTGATTGCAACAACCAGGAGGCGAGGAGAGGGGCACTCCAAGAGGCCCGGCCAGCTGAGCCATGATGAAGTAGGCCAAAATCCTTCTCCCTGCCCTTGATTTGCAAGTCTAGAGGTGATGTGGTTGGGTTCTCCGCTGCGTCGAGGCTGCGGTGCGGTGCTGGCTGTTGTGGCTTAGCTTCCCCCCGCCCCCCCTACCCTTGGGCTTCGTGGTGCAGGAGGAGGAAGAGGAGGGTAATGCATGTTGGGAATCCATTACCAGGAAACATCTGGAGCCTCCATCTGACCGCATGGGAGCTTGCTGCTCCCCTGAGTCCCAGAGCCCCCCCCTCCCTATCCCCTCACATCCCCACCGCTGATACACGCTTGGGGACCGCAGCATTTAGGCCACTTATTTTTTTCCACCTCAATGCCCCCCCTCCAAACCCCCCCCCCCCCAAACAAAACAGACAGACGTTCTGCTGCCTTGATGGCACCGTCTGGATGAAAGAAAGTAGGGCACCTTGTTGTGCAACCAGCAGTGCTGTAAGCTGAAGCGGTTTCAGCGTGTGATTGGTGTTGATCGATCCATCAGGTCCACGCCAGTCACCGCACAGGACACACGCTGCTCGTAAACTTCTGTTTCCGAGCAGCACTCCCAGCGAACATATACAGTATATATACACATTTAAATAACTGTCAAAGTAGTTGCATTGGAGGTAGAGTGTAGGCGATAGTGGAAGCCTGCTCTGGTGCACAGGGCTGCAGAACAACCAACATATTTTTCCTGTCTCAATGTGTTATTATCAAGTCAGACAGAGTAACGAGGAGCACTTTGAGGGGAACTAAAGTGCAATGGTTTCTGCATTATGATGGTGATCAGCTACAGTATATGTGCCAGGGGAAACACTAATAAAGGTAAAAACATGTCTGAAAGTAACACACTACCCTCTTACAGGTGCCATAGAGTTCAGGAGGTCACCTTGACACCCATCTAGTCAACACACTTACCATTAAAAATCCCTATAATACCCCCATTCCCATCCACACATCCATCTCACCTGGTTCTCGATGGCCTTGCGGTTCTTGGGGTCGGCCACCACCGTGAGCTGCAGCTCGGCCATCTTCTTCATCTTGCCGTCCATGTCCACCTTCTGCAGCAGGCCACGTACTTGGCTGCGCAGGAGGCGCACCGTGTCCTCCTTGCCCTGTCGCTTGGCCAGCAGCGAGGCGCTGGCCGAGTGGACCGCTGTCACCCAGTTCTCCAGGTCCGTCTGGTTGCTGGCCTGAGAGGGGGGGGGGGGGGGGGGGGGGGGGGGGGCTTGGTTGTTAAGTTCACTGGTTCATGCTACTCTCTCGGTTTCGAGGTCTAAGAGGCAAGTTCAAATGATTGAAATACTGAATTTTGTGAAGGTAATCTATTGACATTGCAGCTGTCCTTGGTGTTCATTGGACAATGTGAGATGTCGGCGTGTTTTATTGAACAACAAACCGATTGGCTGCATGCTTGTTTTATTGTGGTTTATTGTCAAATATTTCCTTTACATGGTAGGTATTTCCATCTATCCACTCCTGTCTCGATCCTCCATCATGAGCGCACCTCATCTGAGTGGTCATGACTCAGACCACAAGCTGGGCCAGTGTTCAGGGTCCAAAATTAACACCTGCCAACAGTCATTGGTGGGTAGATTTGACCATTTGGCAGGTAAAAAAAAGTTGGGATTACATATTAAAATAATTGGCTTTGGCCTGGAGATTTCTCTACTCTGGCGGGTAAAAAGGTGAATTTTGGACACTGCCAATGTTTCTAAAAAAGATTAATTTATAGCCACCCTTTCCCTCTCCCTTTCTCCCACCTGCATTGGGGATCACATCAATTGTAACACACTCTGCTTTTTGTTACATCTAGGTGTGAACATCACAACTGGGATTTTTCTAAATGCTGACTCACAGAAGCAGTTAATCAAATGAGATGGGAGTGACCTTCAAGGCTTGTTTGAATTATTTGGACTATGTCATCTCACAAGGTTTAAAGGGACTACACAGCTTATGATAGCGATCGTTTGAAGGAAGGCTGTAGTGCTCAGTCTATTAAAGCAAGAGCACAGAAGCACATTGACACGTCATGTCTCAAACATCCAATCTTCTGCTTTTCATTTGCGCGTTGGATCACACACACAACACTAAATGGGACCAGGCAGAAGCCACACAAGAATCTTAGGTTCATTACATGTTCATGACATGACAAGATTCTGGTACTAGAAAATACATTTTGGTATGTGACCCCAACCAGGAATAAGTGGGTGACTAAAAGAGATGGGTGAACCTATAAATAAATGAACTTTGGGAGTGGGGCTTTGCCAGTGTTTTCACCTGGAAGAGGTAGACATCTCCGTAGCTGTTGCTGAGACAGAAGATGTTCTCCTTCTTGGGGTGCTCGGGCACCGCCTGGACCACGCTGTCCTCCGCCAGCAGGGCGTAGCGCGGGGACAGCTCCTGCTCCGGGGACCCCTTCCCGTAGGTCTCGTAGAACAACAGCGTGCACCCTGGGGAGAGAGGTAGGAGGGGGTAGGGGTAGGCAGTGGCGTCAGTTTGGTTTTAGAAGTGGTGGGGACAATAACCATAAGCTTGAGTGTGGTTTGAAAAGTGCTGGGGACCCTTATGTAAGCTATTCATCCATTCAACGCTTCATTACAATATGCTCTACATTCGGCGCGATTGTCAACGGGGGGGGGGGGGGGGGGGGGGGTGCGCGATTGTCAACGGGAGCACCGGACCCGCCAGCCGCGGACCCAGCACCGGACCCGCGGACTCAGCCGCAGACCTGAGTCCACACACAGCCCGTGTGCATGCTGTGAGGATGTCATCGTGCGCGCCTATCGCATGATTTAGACTTGACGGTTTCGGCAGACAACCCGTTCTCATCCCAACTCGTAATATACCGACGATTTGTCACGGCCCTAGACGTCTGATACTGACGCCAAAGGTACCCTCCCGCGTCTGTGTGAAACGATCTGGGTTCTCATAAACCCGTTCGCGGTGGTAAGAGACGAGCAGAGTCTACAGCGTCCGCTCGCAGAGCAGAGTCTACAGAGTCCGCAGTCTACTGTGAAACAATTCACTCCAAAAAGGGTTATGGTTATGGTTAGGGTTAGGGTTATGGTTAGGGTTAGCGTAATCTATCACCGTGACCGGGTTATTATTGGAGTGAATGGACGCTGTAGACTCTGCTCTGCGAGCGGACGCTGTAGTTGGGATGAGAACGGGCTGCGGTTGAGTATGTGGGGATTTTTTCGGTCGCAATTGGGTTGCACATTTTTAAAAGTGGTGGGGACAAAATTCAAATTATAGTGGTGGGGACATGTCCCCCCCGTCCCCCCCGTAATCGACGCCTAAGGGGGTAGGGACGGGGGTGCAGAGAGAGGGAACAAATGTTAGTCCCAAACTGAGAAGACAGGGAATGTGTGATAGAAATACAGAAGGCTTTTCCTCAGAAAATGAGAAAACAGTTTTTTGTTTATTGTTATTTTCAACAGGGTGGATGTGTATACAACTGTGGATCACCAGACTTTTTGGAGATTTGTTTGGGGGGCGAATAAACTTGTTCATATCTTCTCATAACAGCTACCAGGCATCATAAATCTGTTATGCGTTGCATAAGAGCAGTGAAAGGTAATCTTTGAAATGATCTTACAAATTATGTTCAGCAGGAATGAGGACTTTGTGCACAATGTTGGCATTGAAGCATTGCAGAATAAAAAATGCTAGCGCTTGGAATCATGAATATGAACCGAATGTCCTTGCAGGACTGAACGGCGCGCGTCAAAACAGCCGCCCCTATTATTTTCTATGTACACCCCCACACTGGCGCGCCGCCCCACTACACTTCACGCCACTGTCCTATTTCACAGCGTCGCCGCGCATCAAGTGCCGCCGAAAAGGCGCTTTTTTCTTTTCTTTTTTTTTTCTTCTGCTCCGAGAGACGACTATATTCCTGTTGACGCGCTGCAGCGCGATGCTTCCTATGTGTGCTAGGGGCGGCACTTGTGTCATAGACGCGCCGCGGCGCTGCGGTGGCGGGGTGTTTTGCACTTGATATTTATACAAAAATAGGCTATATATCATGATTTATTGGGAGAAAGAAACTATATGTAAAATCAGACATTCAGCACCGCCTATAGCCCGAATGGAATGATCCTGCGTTTTGCCGACGATTCGACTATGAGATTAGCAGTGGAATCAGGCTCCTTCGATCGAATCGTCGTCGACTATTCGGGGTCACCCCTAGTGTTCTGTGTGCTCGTCTATAGGTGACTGAGCACTCCTGGATTGAAAGTGCCAACACCCAGATACAAATGCACACAAACACGTGTTTATCCATTTAGCCAGAAATGCAACAGTATAATTAAGCTTTTAGTGTAACATGGGAGGATAGAGGATCTGGCAACAGCAAATATAATGCTATGGCCAATGCAACAATTAGTCGAATAATCGATCGACAGAAAATGAATTGAATCAAATTTGTATAAACTATTAATTGTTTAGGTCATTTATCAAGTACAAATACCAAACATTTGTTGCTTGATTCTTAAGAAATGTAAATGTTTGGTTCATGGATCATTATGAAATGAATACTTTAGTTTTTCTTGGCTGCTTGTCAGATAAAGAAAGCAAATTAAAGACATCACTTTGGACTCTGGTAACTTGGCAGAGTGGTGTGGCAGGTGATGGCAGTTGCTATTATTTATGACATTTTCTAGACTAAATGATTAATCAAAAAGATCTTAGATTAATCGACTATGAAAATAATTGTTAGTTGCAGCTCTACCAAGGACACAATTGCCTTTAAACCTTGAAACAATAAGAGACCCTCTCTGGGTGTAATATTGAGTTTATAATAATATCCTTCAGCAGGCAAACTACGAGGACGCTATGAGAAGGCTTTCGGAACCAGTGGTGAAGCAAGCTCCTCCACACCCCTACACACCATACTTTGTGTGGAGAGGTATTAATCCAACCCTCACCTTTCAGGGTCACCCAGTACTGCTTCCACTTGCGGCGGGACACTAGCTCCAGCTTGCGGTCCTTATGCAGGGTGAGGAGGGGCTTGAAGGAGAGCCAACCGGCACGCCTCACCACCCCCTGCTCCTTCTCAAACAGCAGGTCCAGTTGCTCCAGCGAGCCCTCGGCCGACTCGCTGCTGCTCCTCTCCTCCTCCTCGTCCTCCCCCTCCTCCCCAGTGGATGCCTCCTTCCTCTCACCTGCCCCCCCGCTCCCGCTCCCCCGGCCAGCTCCCGTCTCCCCCAGCTCCCGCATGAAGTTCTCATAGATGTTCTGGCGGACGGCATCACCGGTGGCCTGGTGGAGGGCTCCCTGCGACTGGGCCCTGGAGGCCCCAGAGGCCCCTGGGAACCAGAGCAGGCTGGAGACCTGGGAGGGCGAGCTGGTGTCAGCGGTGAGGCCGTCCACGCCGCTGTCGAAGGCCTCGCTGGGCTCCTTGTACCTCTGCTCCTGTCAGGGGGGAGAAGGGACACAGAATGAGGAAAACAACGTAAAAGGAGAGTGACAAACGAGAAAAAAGCAGAGGAAAACCACAACAGAGATCAACCCAACAGAGGTTACATTCCTTTTCATCATCTTTGTATTTGTGTTAGTCTACCCTTCCAGTAAGCACTTTCATACAACTTACATGTTATGGTATGTCTTCCTCTAAAGGTGCAAGGTGTTGACACATAATTTACGACCATTTACGACTTGATAAAGACTGGCCATTAGCCATCTGTATTTCAGGACTGACTTTTATTTGTACACTACCATAAAGTAGAATGTATGGCTTTATTATACAAACATTACAAGTACCAATATAGATACATCACATGCAGGCAGGCCAAGCAGGCTTGGCAATCAACACCAGGCATGTTTATGTGTGTGTGTGTGTGGGGGGGGGGTGTCTTGATTTCATTTCAACAGCACACACACACTAGCATGTAAACCTGGCTCAGACCAAAGACAAGGCTGTTATGAATGTAGGCTGCTACATGTTTTGATCATTAAACCATGTCCAATGTCATATAATTGCACTACATAATTGCTTCAGGACAATTTTCTCCAAGGCAACTTTCACTGAATGTAAACGCTAGTCTTAGTGTTTTGACTGAAGTGTTAACATGTAGATGCTGCCCGTATGTGTACCACAGGACAGTCTGTGTTGATGTCAGTTTGTTGCTTTAAGCAGTCAAGAATGTTTTGCCATTGGAGCACATGAGCAGTGGCTGGAGTGATCGTAGTCGAAGGTAAGATGCATGTTTCATAGGTAATTTATCTTTGTCTCGTCTAAGGGATCAAACCCTGCCTAGGGATCAAACCCTGGACTTCCTGTTTGGGGTTTGAGCACCGTAGCCACTAGATATTTGTGCTGCATTTTAACAGAACACATAACTATAGTATGACATAACAATGATATGGTGGTTTGGATCAGGATCACCTTTAACTTCAAATCTTAAAACTACTCGCATCCCCACTTAAAAGCGCACAATAGAAGTAGTGATTGTTTGCTATGGTTGTTGGACTGAGAAATTGGGCCAAATTGCTGGTGATTAGAACAGACTGGGCAGAAAACATTGAGGCACAGACAATTTCACGTCATCTGAGGCCCACAGGGGGATTGACGGTTCCCCAGAAGAACACTGGATGGAATTGCGTACTCTTTTGGCTAATGAGAGCCAACCTACGTTTAACAAGATTGCTGCATTGATTCTTCACTGGCAACAATGAAAAGTACTCTCTACATCTCTACATGTACTCTCTAATCTCTACATTAACTCTCTACATCTCTATACATATTTTGTCACCCACAGAATGTATTCATTCACAGCCTGTATTTTTGTTTGTTGTTTCTAATTCTATGACTTCACCTAATTTCAACCCTGTCGGGTTCTTTTTCTGCTCATTCACTGATATTTTGCCAAAGGTATGCCATGACCTTGACCTCAAAGGTATGCCATGAAGAAGTAGCACACTTATACCCATCTTATATATTTATAGATCAATGTGGTAGTAGGAAAATGTATACTTGGGACCTTGACATTACTGTTTTCCTTTTCTGTAATAATCTCTTCCCCTCTTCCTCATCCAGATGTTTTTAATAAGTGCCAGGCCATGGCTCTGAGGTCACATGGTGACCTTTCCACCCATTAAAAGACAAAAAAGACAGAGTCCTTGAGTGCATGTGGAGGGGAACAAGAACTGGAGCTTCTCCTGGTTCTGGACGACCCGATGAGACGGTGTGACTGAGACCCGGACTAGGAGATAAATGACCACAGAGGTTAGACTGGCCAGCACTGAGGGAATCCAGACATTGGGTACCTTTCTGGAAGCGAGAAAGAGAAAGCCCAAGGCCTTGTTCCATGAGATCCAGCCATTGGCAACGGGCCTGAATTAGGTTATGTCAGGCTCAGATGGAAATTCCCACTAAGAAAATGTTCTTTTGATGATTCCATCAAACGATGCATTTATCTCTAAAAATAGAGTGTGGCTAATGACGGTTTGTTACCGAGACCTGGCGTTGACTATGAATCACTGAGTATTTACGGACACGGGTTTAGGAGTGGTGCTTTTCTTTTGATTCACCACATCTCAAATGAATGCTTCTTTTTTCTGGGGGAGACATCTGAAGGTGAGCGGCTAATAAATAAAGGTATTTTCTCAGCTTTCCAATTAGGCATTAAGGGCTAACTCCATAGGGATAAATCTGCAGGTCCTTGCCTGCTCCGAAAACCAGTTAAGCACCAACACATGCCCACAGATTAGCAATGCTTTTTCTGAGTGCGAACGCTTAGAAGAGGGCACTGCTAATGTAAAGTGAAAGCCTTGTGCACAACAACACAAATTGCTGTAGGCCTACTTTTGTGAGTGTATCAAGACACAATATACTCACACATGACACAACACACACATGACATAGACACAATCTATATTTTCTGAAACATTGTTTACTCAACTAACCAGGCCAGGTATTGCTTCTCAGGTTTCTGTATCTACATATTTGCATAGAAGGTGGTCAGAAGAGCAGAATTCAGGACGGAATGAAGCTGAACCACAATATCCGACAAAAGAAGCACAAATCTCTATTAGCGGATTGGTTCACTGAGGGTGGAAAGAGGAGTCCACAAAATCACTACAAAAGACTAAAAAACAGCCATAAGTCCTTCATTAATGTCCAAAGGGGCTAGAGGGTGGGAGGGTAAATCATCAATGGGGATTTAGTTGCTCTCTAACAGAGCTTTTCAAAGGCCTGGGGCAATTCTCTCGGCACGGCCTAAACGGCTTGCTTAAAACTTTTAAAAGATAAATGAATTGGTGCAGAAGCACTTTGTTTGAAACCTCAAAGATAAAGAGGGGCAGGATTTAGCAGATTAAAGGAACAAATTACAACTTAAAAGTAATCCCTGTATGGGGCTATGATAAGTGCAACACTCAAATGTTCATGAATGCACAATACACAAGCTTGCAGCTTGTAAACAAGCTATATGACCATATCATATATGGTTAACTACGTATAACATAAATACAGTATAAAGTAGAAAAAGCACAATATAAATAACACATTGCACTTCACTTAACCACACAGTTAAACTCATAGTCCCTGCAAACCATTGTCCATTGTCTTCTTACACCCAGTTCCACCCGTTAATCTAACAACTACCTGCATGGTTACAAAAAGGCATCTACCCACCGATATAAACTCATCATGAAGCAGACAGCACTGCCCTTGGCTTCTGCTCCTTCTGATTGTGTTGTCCACATCTTCCACTATGTATCCCTAACCTAGTCTATTTTCTTTTCAGGACAAATAATAATTAAATAAATACATGCACGACACACGCAGCCGTGCAAATTTCATTTCTTGCCACCCCACAGTGATCGGTGCATAGGACAGCTGGTGTTGTGCTGCAAAGGGGACTGCAGTAGACCCCGGGCAGTGCCAGGCCATGCCACACAAAAACTGTCACTTGTGGCCGTTATTGATTCCCTATTAGGGCTGAAAAAGCTGGGCGCTTACCTCCAAATTAGTTATCAAGAAGATATTTGTCACTTCATGGCATAGAAGGACTACAGTTTGACATACTGTGTGCAGTTAAGATTTCCTGTAAGTGCTGTGACACACACCATGATGCAGTCAAGTGTCACCTTTAGGTGCTCAATCAATCTAGAGCAATATTCTCCAAGCCATTTGTAGAGAGAGAGAGAGAGAGAGAGAGAGAGAAATGCTCCACGTCAGATTCATGGAGGAGAACAAATGTCTTACTAACCTGGGACATCTGGGACTTCTTCTTCCGGGTGAGGCTGCCTGTCCAGTCGCTGAGGCGTCTGATGCGGTTCTTGATGGAGTCCTTCTTCTGGAAGCCAAACTCTGGCCCAGCCTGGTACTGGTCTGGGTCTTGGCACCCACCCAGGTCCTCGCTCAGTGTGTGGGCTTTGGGTCGGCGGCAGGGCAGGGTGTAAGACGAGTACTGTCGGGCCTCCAGGATTTCCTCCTCCTCCTCCTCTGGGACATCCAGAGCGGACGCAAATGAGGCACGGTGTGGTTTCTGGCACAGATCGGACTCCCGGAACTGGCATGTCGGGTCCCCCATAGTGGGAAAGGTAGCAGCTATCATTGGGTCCCTGTACAGTTGTGTGATGGACATCGGAGAAGGCTCATGCTCGTTAAAAGAGTCCACCTGGTGCCTGGGTGGGAGAACCAGGGTCCTCCCAGCCGAACACGGCTGCTCTTGTTCAGCACAGAACTCTGCGCTCGGTCCCCAGGGTGAGTCGTACCAGGAACCGTCCGAGCTCAGCGAGCTGCCCTTGCTGGTCCTCGCTGTGGAAGAGGTGGAGGCCAGGGGAGGACCGCCACCGTGAGCCTCGGGATGCCTGCTGGCAGTGCCTGGCAGACTCGGAGTGGAGGCAGAGTCTAGGTTTGGGGAGAACTTGAGGAGTTGAACCGGACCCGTCGCCTCGTCGACAAGGAGGGCGCTGCCGGAGGTGTTGGTGAACTCCACCCTCAGGCTCCCGTCCTTCTTGATCACCACTCGTGGACTGCTCTGCTCCTCCAGTCCTTCACACCCATCGCCATGTCCGTTCATAGTGTGGCCACTAAACTCCGCACCGTATGGGTTGTCCTGATAGCCGTCGGGAGTCCGCCTCCCCGACACTCCGAGTCCCGGTACTCCACACCATTGAGGTTCCTGCAGGGGACTCCCTCTGGCTCCCTTGGAGATGTAGTCATAGTGTCCGCTGGAGTAAGGCGGGCGGCTCTTTGGTGGTGACAGGCAGCCACGGCCGAGAGACCTGGCTTTGTAGCCGGATCCCCTTGGGGCATTTTTCCACCAAGTATGGGGCGACAGGTCGTCTTCTTTGGTGGAGGGAAACTTCAGTGAGTATGGCTTTTGTTTCCCGGGGAAGAAGAAGCTGGTGCCTTTGGGCCCCTGGATGCTGTACTGGCTCTCAGAATTCCCCATTATTACCTTAAGGATGGACATATGATATCCAATTATATTTTTTTAATGACCCATTTCGTGTTCTAAATATTCATCGTACCAGGTTTATTATTGTTGTGCTGCAGGTAAATCATGTGTTTGTACCACATGTTAAATAGTAAATAGTCATTCTAATGCAGCTAGCATAGGCTTATTAGGATTTTAACCTTTACCCGTTATGGCCCAAAGTCTTCATTATGCCTTCTACGTTTCCCTTTTATTTTGACAAATGAGCTTCAGGCTCCCGTGGCTGTTATGTGTGACGAGACAAAAGTCAAATCACTTCCAGACTGTCCTACACCGAATTAGTGATGGTGAGCCATGCCAAGACATGTGTTTCATTACAGGCTAATGAATAAAGTTGGCCCAGGGTATCAACATGTTTCTTTAAATGTGACTGGAGTGTGCTGGCAGATAGCACTGTGGCTTCTCTTGTTCAACAGTGATTACATAAGAGCTTGGAGTTAATACCAAATGCTATAACAGTGCATGGTGGTTGTATCATATGTGGCTTAAACATTTAACTTTCTATACATATTTTGGATCAGATTTAAAAGTAAAAGCAGACACACTGATGATGTAGTTGACATAGTTTGTGAGACTTACCAGTTTTAGAGACTTTTGTCAGAGTTTATCCTTCTTGTGGGCATCCTCCTTTGTGTCCCGTTTCTCTAAACACACTTTTTCATTCAGGGTCAAACTCATCTGAAGGAGAAACAGAAGAAAAAGAAATGTTTCCACAGTTACACAGTTTTCCCATAACAGGTGCTCCATTTAGTCAGTCATCCCAATCATGGGCAAAACATTTAGTATTTAAGAACCACACAAACTCCTTAGAAGCAAACAGACTTCACTCATCCAAAGAAAGTCCATTCGGTGTTTGGAGTTCAGAAAGTGGGAGTTGAATTTGGAGAAACACATCAAGACCAAAACCTGTCACTCAACAGCAGTAAACAAATCCAATGGCATTAACTCAAAGCAAAGAAAAAAGTCCTCACTAGTATCCACACACGTTGAGGCAACCAGTGTCCTCAGAAGTCAACCCAGGGTCTGTGTGCTAGCCCTGCTCCGAGACTACTGAGGACACTTATTCCTGCCTGCCGAGAGTCCTTAGCGCTTCGACCTTCCTTCCCAGCAAACTAAACGTTACTTGCATTTTTCCAACACCGCACAGAAACGATGACGTCATGTTTGATCCGGTTTCGGAAGGTTTTTTTTCAAAGGCTGCTACAGTTTACCCTGCTGTTTATTTTTGAAAGTTTGAACCAATGCTCTCTCTCTTTTTTTCCCCTTCCAACAGTCCACACCACCAAATTTGTCAGAGCATGGGCGGGGGGAAGGGTCCAAAACTCACCTAAAAACGCCTGGAGAACTTTCTGTCGCCACATCGACATGCGGCAATTGTGAATCAGCGTGACTCCGCACAGTGTGTGTGTGTTTGTGTGTGAGTGCATGTCTGTGTAATATAACTCCCTTACATGCATGAAGCTCACGCTCCAGGAAGCCTTTTACACTGCGCTCATGACCGCCAAGCCTGGGTGCGCACGTACAACCCTGTGTGATGTTACGCTCACGAGCGGCCCACTGCCAAGAGCCATAACCTTGGGGATTAAGTGATCCACGGCATTAACAGAGAGTTTATCTCTCTCGCTTGGAAGCACCTTGACTTGCGAGGCGGTGGTAATGAGTGTCCTCTTGCTAAGCAAAATGAACTACAGTGTGTACAGCAAGGGGAGAGGGGAAATGCCACTGGGGAAGTTGAAAGGCTTCAGTAAGTGAATATCAAAACACATACCTGGTTCATAGAGCACTAGACCCAAGTAAAAGGCAATCGTTCTGTGTCAGTGAAGATTGATCAGATATGACAAGCAACCAATTACATATTGCGCCGATCTAATGAAATTATCCATCCCCCATTGGGCTTTGCTAAATGAGCATGAAATAAACAGCTGATAACTTGCAGCAGTGCGATGGGACTATATCTTTGTCAATGTTAAGCCGGAGAGAGGAGAGTCATAATGAACCGACGGGTACTCTTAAGCTGGGCTAATTATGGTGAGAGGACTTGCTGGGTACCTCATTCTGCCAAAAAAGCAGAAGTGCTTTGCTTTATCAACCACCAACACACCTAACATGCTTGACTTTGTCAAGACACAAATTTAGAAAATGCTCTGACATTGTGGCATCTAATGGGAAGTTTAAAGTCACTGCACATGAATGAGCCAAACACAACACCAAGCAAAAGCTCTTTAAAAAATAAAAAAAAGAGTTGTGAAAGAGAACAGCTGTGAACTACACTGCAGGGCCTGACAAAGGTTGTCAAACTCGTCACAAGGACCACTTTCTTTCAGCTTTCTTTCAGCTCTGCGACAGACACTTTTCTTACTAACTTTATTCAGGGAAAACAAGGACTCTGGTATGAGAGGCCCAAGGCGTGTCGCTATACGAACACAAACACACGTTTGCCTTCTGGTGCGACTTGAACAGGAGTATTGTGGTATTGTGGACCTGTCCAGTGAACAACACGACAGGTCCCCCATTTAGTGGACAAACAAATGTGCGCGCACACACACACACACACACACAGAGCTTGGTTTCAAGACTGCCCCCCCCCCCCCCCCCACACTGGACTCAAAAGATTTTTCATGCCAGCCATCTGCTCGGGGGGGGGCAAGGGACCACTGCCAGTACACTGCTCCTTCACAAACCCTTTGACCTGCCATTCTTCCCCCGCTTCCCTGCCATGACTCCCACGTAGGATCCATGTTTAGTCTGAAGGCATTTGGATTGAGTGTGTGTGTGTGTGTGTGTGGGGGGGGGGGGGGGGGGGGGGGGGGGGGCTGGGTCTGCCCGTCAAATTTTTGTGTATACAAATCTGTCCCGTGCCTCAAGTGTGGAGCCCACTGCCAACCCCCAGAGACAAAAAAACATACCAAAATAAGAAGGAACGGGTGGGAGGTTGTATTGATTGATGGTGAAGTCACTCCCCCATTTATTCTTGAAGATGATGTCCCTGAATGAAAAGAGGAAAACCCTACACGCGCAAGCCCTTAATGATTTTCTCGCCACACGTGTCCTTGAAGGCAAACTTGAGAAACAAAGGTGGTGGTGGTCAGTGGGGGGGGGGGGGGGGGGACAAACTATTGACGCAGCAGTGTGAAACCCAGGGCTAACCCCCTGGAGAATCAGAGCGTTGAGTGTGAAATAGCATGCTGCCACTGCTAGGCTGGCCTTTCACCCCCTCTGCTGCATTTCCTTGGAGATAGAGAAGTGCTTAGTGGACATGTCCACCTAAGGTGAGAAGACTCATGGGCGAGAGGAATCACCCATGGAAAACGTAGACTCATCATATTGGCATGACAGCGTGGCCTTATGGGAAATTATGTTTCTGCACTACAAACGTGGCAGGAAAAAAAGGAAAGAAAAAATATAACACTGGAAATTAGAGCTGCTGTAGTAGCAGCAGCAGCAGCGTTTGTTTGAAGTGTGATACAAACGTGAGAGTGAAAGGGGCTTTACTGCCCTCCGAATGCGTTTTGGTGGGAGCAGTTAGGTCATTTGTTTGCAGGAAGCCAATCACACTGCCTTCCTGCTGTCACATTCACAACCCATGGGAGTCCTCTCTTATCACTTTCCTGTCGCATGGGGATGGGCACTTAAAGGAGCAGCCCACTCTTTTTAGGCGACGCATGCCATGAACTCAAAGACATGGGAACGACCCACCCGGGGGCCTTTCACTACAAATAAACAGCAAGAACAACAGCAAGTAGAGAAATGTCATATTGCTGAGGGAGCCTTAGAGGAAGGCATATGAAGCTGATTCCTGTCAGCCTAGATTTAGAGTATTCCTGTGGTTGTTTACTCGCGGAGGAGAGAGTTCTCTCTATGAATCACCCGCTGCAAGACCATATTACAGCGCGGTGGAGATTTAACTTTACGGCCCCCAGTCGACAAGCATCCATCAACGTGCTTGTTAGTGTCCTTTGGACTTTTTCATTATACATTTAGATGGTCCGCGCCTGGCTCCTGTCCAAAAATGACATGGCGCCTCTTGAATGATTTATAAACACGCAACACAGTGAACCGTCCCGGAGCAGTGGGGCTGGGACCGTCAAAACATGTCAAGACCCTCTTTCTAACACAACGTGGAACTTAATGCCACTGGAAGTGAGTGCATATACTTTCTCTGGCCACACAAAACGTGGCACACAAGCCAAAGTCGGCTGGTATTTTACTCATCTGGCTTAATTATACACTTGTGTGTCACCTGCGAAAATGAGCACGTAAACGAGTCGGCGTGTGCCAACGCGACTAAAATGAATCGGGTGAATCGGCACTCTGACGCGAGTCGGGGATAAAACGCTGACGGTGGTGAAAACAACGAAGCCAGGTGATAACTAGCCTCCTGAGATTGTGTGTCAGGGCCGTTCTTAAGCCTTAAACCCTGCTGCCTTCTACCGACAAGGAAATCACATGGCTGCAACAGAAACTCGCACATAAACATCCATCAAACATGTAATTTGCCTAGATAATAGTCTTCCAACACACAACCACACCCACTCATTCACCACAGCTTACACCTGTGCATCCAGACAAAGGACAATACAGGCCAACTTTTTTTTCACAATTCTTCCAGTCTGCCCGTTAATTCCACAAAACAAAATTAACAAAGGGATTGGGAGATACAATTGCAGACAGCAAAACATCTCTTACCTCTGTGGTCCGGCTTTAATCTAAAAGATGTTTGAAGAGCAGGTGAGTGAAAAGCGAGCCGCTCTGATCTTAAAGTGGATTCTGCCGCTGAGGTTCAGAGACTTAAAGCAACACACACACCAACACACACTAACGCACACCACCACCCAACTGAGTCACTGCCACAGTCAGATCCAGAGACCCACGTGGAAACTCCCTCCCCTGGAACAGCAAACAGACTCCTCCCATGGTATCCCCGGGCAACGGGGATCCCAGAGGAGAAGCAAGAGAGGGATAGAAGTGAAACTCTGTGATGACCTGTATCCATAAAGTATGGAAGTGATGATTTTATGGATAAGGGTTATCACAGAGCTCTCTGCTCATATAGGATAACTTTAAAATATAAAAATATCTATGTGTATTTTTTAATAAAATTAAATTAACAAAAAAATGAGTAGAGCATAAAAATCTAATTTAATCAAATGAGTAAAGCTATTATATATTAAAAAGTGTGGGGGGGCTGAGGAACAGGGAACCAACTCTCCAAGCGCAATAGAGAACCTAAGCCCCTCCCATTTCTGTGGACCACCATGGGACCATATTTCTGAAAAAATGTGCACAGTAGTCAATGGCAATCCCCCCCACAAATCCCGTTTGAATTGTGCCATGAATTACAAATATGATGTTTGTCAATTTAAAAGATAATTTTGCAAGTCAAAAAAGTCGGAGTTTGCCGTAACATTGAAGTACAAGACTGTGAAATTATGTAATAAGAAAACCTACACACCCAAAAGACATAACTTTCTCTCTCCATAAGCTACCCAGAGGCACTGAAGCTAACTTTAGCACGATACCTGTGTGTTTCGTACCGGGATGTAGTCACATGAGCAACGGGTCTTGCTCGTTCTTTCACTTCCCGGCTGATAAAAGGACCAGGAGTGGCTGGATAAAACACATCATGTAAGATGCATGTTGGTGTTGATGACATATATTGTGTGAGACGAGAGATGTAGTGCACTGAGCAGTTTCACACAAAACTAAATGTTACTTTACTGTTTTGCGACAAACCGATTTTTTTGACTTGCAAAATGATCTTTTAAACAAACATCATATGTGTAATTCATGTTACAATTTAAACAGGATCAAGAAATGATTTGTCTCTTGTCGTACCGTACTTTTTTTCCCTCCAAAATTAAGGTCCCATGGGGGACAGTGGAAGGGGAGGGAGGGACTATCCATTTCAAAGTTTCATCCAATACCCTCCCCTACCAAACAGGTGGTGCAAATGTACCCCCCCCCCCCCCCCCCCCCCATAGCCTGTTTTCCCATTGGCCAGCCAGGCAGATGCGTGGCATCTCTTTTCCAGTGGGTCATTTGAGGCGAGGAGCTGGCTGCACCACTGCCCGGGAGGAGGGCCCTGGAGACATGGCCAGAATGACTGAAGCTCTTGTCTGACCCCAGTAGGTAGCCAGGGAGTGGAGAGACTGTGCGCATGCATGCATGTTTGCGTGTGTGGCATTAACATAGCGAAATGGAGAGCAGGGGCAGCCAAAAAAGAAGAGGGAGGAGTTGGAAACCCAGTTGGGGGTGTTGAGTGAGTGTGTGTGTGTGTATGTGTCCAGTCCAAATATCATCTCAGGGATAATTAAAGTGCAACTGAAGAGTTCAGATGCAAAAGCCTCTAAACGCCACCTCCGTCAAAAATGAGATAAATATATTGAGTGACTGCTCTCCGCACGTAGTATATGGTAATCAAATCATTTCGCGTCAAAACCCGCAAAATACCGCTCTTTTTCTGGTCTGAAATCTCGATTTGTCGGCATAAACCTCTAAACGCCACTTCCCTTTGTCAGCAAAAGCCTCTACGTTCCGAGAACCAATCACAACGCAACACGGAATCATGTGACTTCACCCAGTTTCAACATGGCGGCGCGCTGAGGAGCCGGCTTAGATCGCTTCTAAGATAGATTATAGATATATAGATAGACTCTTTATTATATGATTCTTTATTATTTATTTATATGCTTTATCTTTATTATAGATTATAGATATATCCTTCCTCAGATCGCATAGATGCGCGATCTATGCGGATGCATAGATGCGCGATCTGAGGAAGGCCAGACGGCCGAAACATTATCGCCTTAATAAACTGCCGACATTGTTCTCAACTCGGAGTGTGCGGCACCTCTCTCCTTTTACTGATCTTCTCTCTCAGTTGCCAGCACCTCACATTTGGTGTGTGTTTGCACCTCTCCTTTCAAGCATGGGGAATATTGTCAGTTCATTGAGGTCTCTTTAAAAGAAAATCAGATTTACGTCTTTTCTCTTATATACATACTTGATTATATGCCAAATGTTTTTGAACGTAATAAGCTTTTTTAATTAATGTAATGAGCTTTTTTATAGTTGAATCTGATGCCCAAACATAAGAAATTAACTTACTTGACCACTTTTCACTTTTTTTTCATGTTTTATTTTTTTATATAATTTATTGTTATTCCATCATTTACATTAATTTCTACCTCATATTTTTATCTTATAATTTATAATATAAATATATAATATATAAGTGATTTTACTACTTTTGACTATGTCTTGTCCAAATATGTGGATTTAGAGGTTTTTGCCAAAAAAGTACCGGTGGATTTAGCTGTTTTTGACGCAAAAAAAAAATGTATTTGGTAAAAACACACAAAAAGACTAAAGTGACATTTTTGAAAAAAAAATGTTTTATTCATTAACTAATAACCTTATAATTTCCATTAAAATAAAATGACTGAACTTGAACATAGAAGCCTGATAAAAAAATGGTCATTTATAAGAAAAGTGGTCAAACGGATTTAGAGGCTTTTGCATCTAAACTCTTCTTACTGTTCTTGCGGTGGCCCATGGAATTTGAATGACTGCAGTGTGCTCCAATGTGTCATCCGTCTTTCTTACGGCAGTGGAGCCAAGAATTGACCGCGTCCGGCCCATACAAAACACACATGCCATTCATTTGTCTGTAACATAACTGTGGTCTCACATTTAAAACTGGACCGCCGTTCAGAGATGCCACGCTATGACTCCGAAAAAAGAGTCCAAGGACTTAAATAGATAGATAGTATTATGGTATGCATAGTATTGAAAACAACTTTTGACAAAGTCACTCTGAACTCTGGCTCGATGACAGTCAGAGTCATGTGCATGCCTCCACTATTGTGAAGTCTTCACAAACTGCCTGATCAGCACTGAGGGGAGGTCAGGAACAGCAGTGGCATTAGCAGCAGCACAGAGCGGGCCACATTTTTGGCAGACTTAAGACATTGTTCACAACACAATGGCCTGCATGGCTGGGATCTGGGATCCTCCTCAAATGGCCATTGTCCTACTATGCGCGGAGGCTGCTTTAAGGGTTAGATGCAAAACACAACACCCTGGAAGAGGCAGGGAGACACAAAGCAGCAGGAGAGTCAGAGCAGGGAGAAAGAGCACCGTGTTGCATATTCATGCAGAGCAGGTGCAGCGCCGTCTAATTTCAGAGTTGCAAAACGGACTGACCCCCTAATCAGGAATAATTAGGGCCATTTACGGATCAAATTAAGACTCCCCCATGGTATCCAGGCTCAGACTGCCTGAGCCCCTGCTCCACTTCCACAGAACTCTCCTTACTGGAAGATCCTGCACATGGCCCTCGACCGTTGACACCAAGGGAATGATTGTTGTAAACTACCGGACGCTATGGGCTGAAGTCATTTTGGCCATTTACTTAATAATCAGTGTTAACAATGAGCCCAGTCACGTGATATGCAGCCAATACAAGGCACACATGAGACTGTAGAACAGAAGGTAAATACTACCCCAGTACTCCAAAAGTGTCGTTTGTCAAATCAAATGTATCTTAAATTACACGGGATGTATCAGGACAGTCAAATACTATTGAGGGACTATACAGGGAGGAGGGGCATTTACCTGGGCCATACCATGGCCCAGGTAAATACTCGATTCTGATTGGCTGGAGAGTTGTGCAATTTTTTTCGATAACATGCATGGCTATGATGTGATCATCTTATCACTGGTCTATAAATTAATGCGCTAACTGGACTCGGATGGGACTACATTTGGAAAGCTTCCCTGTTGCCATGTCGTTACTAAGATTGTCTCCATTTACTGGAGTAATAAGGTAACGTTGCCATGTCGTTACGAAGATTGTCTCTATTTACTGGAGTAATAAGGAAACGTTGCCATGTCATTACTAAGGTCGTCTCTATTTACTGGAGTAATAAGGTAACGTTGCCATGTCGTTACTAAGACCGTCTCTATTTACTGGAGTAATAAGGTAACGTTACCATGTCGTTTCTAAGATTGTCTCTATTTACTGGAGTAATAAGTAAACGTTGCCATGTCGTTACTAAGATCATCTCTATTTACTGGAGTAATAAGTTAACGTCCACATTCCATATGAATCTCATGTTTACTGACATTAGGCATTAGTCAAACCCATATATTTCACACACAAAGTAGTGCGAGCTAAAAGTTGTACTTTTGAGACAGTTGTACTTTTGAGACAGAATTATCCAAAATATATTAATCAACACGCTTATATTTTAATTGATTCGCAAGTGGCCATGGTATAAGTGGGATACTCCACTTCGAGGTGTGCATGTATCGAAAAATAATTATAATATAACAGTAGTTTTTTGATACATGCATACCTCGTCGTGGATTATCCCTTACTTAATCAATAACGACAGTACAACAAGCCACAGGTACCAATGGAATGCAAATAGATTCAGTCTAGTCGGGCACTCTAAATCAATGCACCCCATTCCTGTTTAAAGTAGGTTAGTGCATGTAAATAAGTAGTGAACAGGGATAAAGGCTATATTTAATCACAGCCTGCACAAACCAGCCCTTCTTTACAAAACACAAATCAAAACATGCCTTGTATTGATTCCAACAGGATCCTGAAGAACCTTAGTAGGATTAGAGTGAGAGAGGGACGGACAGAGAGACAGAGAGACAGTGACAGAGAGAGAGCATGCCTTGTGCTTTCTGTCCCCCTCCTTAACGGCGTGACGCATCTATTGCTGTAGCCATAGGCTGTGTAGGAGTTGACTGCATTGATCATTCTGCTTTCGAGGGACTTAAGCCTCCAATGCGCAGTGGGAGCGAGAGATCTGTAAACATAGTGGCAGGGAATAAATTGAGCTTATTTGACGATTTTAGCACAGACCGCAGTGCCTCAAAAATGTGGATCACACAAAACTGGAGGGAAATTACAAGTGGAACAGAGCTGCATAGGCAAGGCACATGGAAGAATTGTTGGCCAAGATTTAAACTCTTTAAATTGGCTATAGATCCTGCCTGATCTTTAAAATCAGGGTCAAACGGTGAATCGTATCTTTGCATTGTTGGCCCTGGAATAGTTGCTGAATTTGCAGAAAATACTGGGGAGACAAGCAAACACATTAGCACTCTAATCCAATGCTTAATCAACCCCAGCCCCCCCCCCCCCCCCACATATCGATATTTCTATTGTCGTTTCTAAAGCAATATTAAGAATAAGAAGTTCAATACTCTTGAATTCATCATTCTGCAAGCAGTGGCCTTTTATTTAATCACAACATCTACATAAAAAAACATCCAAACTATTTCTGCCATAATTCAATTTCTTGAATTAGTTTGCAAATCAAAAAAAATGCAGTTTCAGTATGGATGGACAGCGTTTCCAAAATGCTTATAAATATGCTAGTATAGATGGAAAACTTTTGACACACTTTCCATCTCCCCAGCATAGCGTGGACATGGCCAGGGAGATGGATGACTTACCCTTTTAGTTCAGTGTTGTGGAAATAGTACAAGTGAATGATGTGTAATGTGTGTGTGTGTGTGTGTGTGTGTGTGTGTGTGTGTGTGTGTGTGTGTGTGTGTGTGTGTGCACATGAATGAGATAGCATGCTGACTGCACTGGAACTTGGTCCAATTAGGGTGTGGGAATATCAATCAGAAAATATGCTAGCCAGATAACTGGCGGCGGTTCAAAGCCACGCAGTGTTAGTACGCGCATGCGAGTGTGTGCGTGTATTTACCGCCCAGATCCCACCCTGAAAACGACCTTTTTCTGTTCATTAAGCTGCTTAATTGGGGGAAAAGCTGAAGGAATGCCAATCTGCACCTGCAGTTCCCGCGCTGTTTAAGAGACCTCTCTCTTCCACACACACACAAACACACACACACACACACACACACACACACAATCAAGCAAGCAGTAGCTGCTATACAATATCAACCATGCAGCCAAGCTAGAAAATGTCATCTTTCATCTCAGATAATATACATTACTGCAATTCAATTTTACAGGATGACATTTTAAGGGAGATGAGTATTTACTGAAAATCAGGCATAACTTGACTTCAGCCACCACTAGTGGGGGTCGAGCCCCCCACAAATCGAACCAAGAACAGCTCTGATTTTGTGCTCCTTAATCTCCTGCATAACACATTTCTAATAACAATAAGCCACAAAACCTACAAATGTAGACACCTTTTTTCCTTGGCATCTAGAAAGGCATGATATCCATTATTATTATTATTATTATTATTATTATTATTATTATTATTATTATTATTATTATCACCCAAGTGTGTTAATTGAAGATTGATGGTTCTATGCAACATAACATTGAGAGACCAACATCAAAAAGAGAGGTTCTGAACAGTCCCTATGAAATCTCAAGCAACTAATAGGTGCGCAGGACAAAACCCACAAAGAACGGCCACTTTCACTGACGCATTACCAAATCCCCATACAGCTCTTTCATCAGAATCACAGAGCAGAACAAATGCAGACCTCACTAGAGCTGAAGCGGCTCTGTGTGACGAGAAACAAACGGAGCCAGGAAACGGTAAAACCACATGTAGGGGCTTAACAGCGGATGTAAAAGGAGAGATCTGCTTGGACAAAATATTATTAAAAAAAAACAAGACTCCCATGTAGAGAAAGGTGTAATTTGAGCCAAGTGTAAGATATTCACCAAGTTACTTCAATTCAAAGTATGCACCGCAGCCTATATGAAACAATTAACTTTATAATTGATTTAGACTTCAAAAGTTGTAATTGTCCCTGCAGAGTTCACCTGCTTCAGCGGAGGGACTGTACTGTGTCCCCCCCCCCCCCGGGAGGTTAAAATCGACTGTGGCTGCCCAGTGTGATCGGCCGCCCAATCCGTCATCGGGCTGGACAGAGTGATCTCTGGTGATTAATGCCATCAGCCTAAGACTCGCTCACTCATTACCATAGCAATAGCCTCTCCGTAGTTGCACGGCGACCGGAGGCGCGGGGCCCACTCTCGGCTCCCCGAGGTGATCCATCAGGGGGACATTGACTTGGGAGCCCAGACGCCGTTGAAGCAGAGCGACTGGCTGTCGGTGGTCAATGAGAATCACTGGAGGATCCAGGTAAAACAATGATGTTCTTGTGTGTGTGTGTGTGTGTGTGGGGGGGGGGGGGGGGGGATTCACGAGTGTGTGTGTGTGTGTGTAATTGACCGAGGAATGCGCAAACAAAACCTATTGGATTACGCTTCCGGGTCACATCCTCGTGAAGTCAGGCTCAGAGCGCACCTGCACTAGTCATGTGCCAATTAAGTAATGCTTATGGGTGTGGGCATATCACATTATTGGCCATGGAAAAAGGTAATTGCAAATTGTTCCATGAGCAGGGAAGGGCTAATTGAAATGTGTTTACTATTAACGAAGGACCCAATTGTAAAAAAAAACATATTTTTAAAGGTAGGTCAACCTAATAAGTGTGTGTTTGTCTCTTGCACACACATACACTCAAAAAAAAACAAGCACCTGATACCCTGGCACATACTGCTGAAGGGTAGGGCCAAACGGTCTGCATCCAGATGCTAAGCGTGTGTGCACTGCCCCCCCTCACCCCAGACCTCATCAATCACTGCCAGAGACATCCCATCTGCATTCTTGAGGAGCTCTGACGCCTATGTGGGGAATGCCTCTGTAGCCCTCCCAGAGAGGGAGCCCTCTCTCTGGATGCACAACATCACCCGACACCCTGGATCCAGTTTTTCTCCCCCACTCCGGGCCTAAAACTACGGGGGGACGCCTTCAGCAGTGTAGGTTGATGGATCATGCTGAGCATGAAAGAGCCGGACCACAAGCTGTTTGTAATGGTGATGGTAATTCAAACATTACCTCTCTATGCCAAATGCATTCAAATGTAATCTTTTCATCCAGTAGCTACAAATTGGCCTGGGTCTGGCCTTTTTGTTACATTTTAGAGCCAGCATAACGCCTGAAATGCGCTCAATCATTCAGTTCTCTATAATCAAATAAGCTGGCATGATCATGAAGTCCCCTGGGGCTAAAGAGTCAAATACACAAAAAGGTGAGCACCTAGGAAAACAAATAAAATGTCAATGAGAAAATGATGAAGCAGTCTAGATAAACAAAGTAAGGACATGGTTAAGGTCAGAGTTCATCGGTTTTGTGCAATGCATGCATTCCCACAACCTCTAATTTGTCACAGTCATGTCCACTAAGACCCTTAAGAGAAGAGTAAAGCCGACAGGTCGGAGCCAAGACGGTGCCTTGCGGATATTCACCTCGTCTAGACTTGTCTGGTTGGTTCGCTCTTCTTGGTCAAGTTTAAGCCAGGGAGGGACAATAGAAGCAAGACTAAGCTAGCTATTAAGGGGCCATTAACAGAGGCAATTACACTTGACACTGGAGCCTTGCTTTCACCCTCCTGGCAGGATCCTAAGGACTCCCTTTGTTAAGGGCTTACAAGGAAACCTTGTTCACCAACGCAGTGGTCCATTTAACCAATGTCACGTCCCTAAAAACCATCAGACAGAAAACTACCTTGCTATGGCATCAGCCATTTACGTATCACCAGACAGCATAGCATTTTAATGTGGTGAGACCCTGGCACATATTCTCCTCTGTCGTTGGAGAGAGTGTGTCTGATAGTAAGGGTGTGGAGGGTGGGCCAGGGGAGGTCAGCAGACAGCCTCAGTTGCAGGACCTCCGTGAGAGGCATGTAAACACTGGGCCACCACAGTTACCGCCACTGAATAAACCATGGAGCAGATTCAATCTACACTCGGGCCGGTATCTTTGTGTGTGCGTATGCCAGGTTTCCCACATAAACCTATGTCTATGTGCAGATACAGATATGCAGCCCTGTAAAACAATATCTGAAAGCACATTTGGATTGTATAACATATTGTGCATGGGTGGCAGAACTGCCGATTGCGAGACACAGACTGTCTTTTTTTTTTAAAATGTGGTAATATGTCTTATATGATCTTCAACATAGTAATCTATGCCATTTTGTCACCGTCACTAAAATAAGACCATTATTTAGAGAAAACAAGTTGCATTCTTTTCGTGACGTCAAAGTGCCTCTAAGGTGTCCCTTCGACATCACGACAAAAGGACACTGGCGGCAAGGTGTGTGTGGATGTGTGTAGCTCGGTTTGGGGCAGCAGTTGATGTTGATGTCCGCGTCCACAACGACAGTACTACGCTTTTTAAAAAAAAGTATCACAATCTCATAGTGTTTGAATTTGAGCTGAAACAGGGGCTTCACTTACACTTTAAATGCAAGTTATCCTCAAAAGGAAGATTAATGCTAGTCTTAGTGCTTAATGTGACAACATTCTGCTGTGACTCAGCACACATGCCACTCAGCAAACATGACATAAAGTGAGGAGAGACAACAGCTGCACCAAAGGGAGACTTGACAAGATAAATCATACAACATTTACATCTTATCAAAAGATTAAAACTACATTCCCAAAGTAACAGACCAATTATCCATTCTCTTATCAATGTATTTATTACAACCCTATCCCTCTATTGCAACACAAGGTGCCATTACTTTAGTGTTTTACCTGCAGCTGACTATTGACAGTGATCATTGACCTAGCCTAGGGGAGCAGGGAGCTCTTGGCGTTTTTGCACATTCAGCGTCTGGTGGTGACGTATAAAGGCTTGGCGACAGCGAGACAGACCACATGGTCCATCCAGCTTTGGAGGTCTAAGGTTACATCCCCCACCCCTCACCACCACACAAACTCAAGAGTAATATACGACAAATGCCATTAAGTACACCACGCGTGTCGAACGAGACACACACACACACACACACACACACACACACACACACACACACACACACACACACACACACACACACACACACGCGCACACACACACACACACACACACACACGATTATGGGATGTAGGCGATCTTATCTGAACTTAAATTGTGGTCTTTCAGTGCGATACCTGCAAAAGCGGAGCACATTTACAACTACATTGATGGGGCCCTTACCACACTCCATCCTAGCAGGTCATAAACAAGCACGCAGCTGGGCACATGAAACTGTTTAGCGACGGTTAGCTTCATGGGGTGCCGGGGCTCAGGGAGCGTGTGTTTGCTTAAAGGTGCTTTATTACCGACTCTGAGCGGTGATGAAGCTGTTTTGACAATGACCCCTTCCCACCGGCGGGGGGTGTTGCTCGACACAAACAAACAGGTGCAACACCTGTTGGTTTGCATGCATGTTGGTTTGCATGCGTCTCTCTGTGCGTCTGTCTCTCTCTTTCGTGTACGTGATTGTGTGTGTGTGTGTGTGTGTGTGTGTGTGTGTGTGTGTGTGTGTGTGTGTGTGTGTGTGTGTGTGTGTGTGTGTGTGTGTGTGTGTGTGTGTGTGTGTGTGTGTCCTGTTGCTCATCCCTTCAGCGGGTGTTTCTCATTGTCGGGTGGGGTACTACGCTCTCCCACAAAATGTGTCACAGATTAGAATGCAGACCGTGGGAGAGCATGACATGCTGCACACGAGAATAGGTCAGAAGAACATAGTTTGGAAAAATATTATATGGTGAGTGAGTAAGTGAGTGTGTAGTGTGTAAGTGTGTAGTCTTTTGAGCAGATTGTTTTTTAAAGATTTGATCAGATGATTTGGTATGATTCATACATATATTTTCTGGGCAAGATTATTGCTTAAAATGGGACGGGTATAATGTGGAACCGGTGTTCCTCAAAACCATCAAACAGTGTTTATCCACACTACAGGAATATGGTAAAAGGAAAAAGAAAAAAGAGACTACGGTGACCATGGGGAAAAAACAATCTAAACCAGTTTCTCAGGTCACAAGAAAACGAGAGGCACATGCACTAAACCAACCAGACTTATGTTAAACCTATGAAGCGAAAAGAAGCTTGATCCTCTTTTGTCCTCATCAGCCAACCCTTTGTTTGAGTAGGAATGTAGTTTCTAAAAGCTGGTTACCTGGAGACCGGCCCAGATGGACACAGACCGCAACATAATGGAAATGAATGAGGCTAGGCTAAAAATGTGGGTGAAGTGATAGCAGATCATCATGTGGCATATGGATAGCCCCTTTCACTGACATGATCTAATTAAAACCTACGCCAGTCATCATCGACACAGCCATACAGGTTGGAAAATGCCAATAAGGATCAGGCTCATTGGGTTAATCCGCATAAGCAGCCTATACCTCCGCATACATAAACCTCACAAACAACGAGTTAAGCAGGCACGTGGCAAATCAAGGAGAGTACCTTTGAGCTTATATATGATTACACACGCCCACCAACAAACCCACCCACCCACCAAGGGAAGACAAAAAAGGTTGCTGTTATAAATGTCTGTTCTACATAAAAAAAAAAAAAAAGTTTACTCCCAAATCAACCAATCAAATTACAGCTCCGGAGCATCCTGCTGGTCTCCCATAGGACCGGCCGGAGGAAATCGACAGGCAGATGCTCTAACCAGCAGAGGTCACAGGGGGTCAAGCGGCTCCATTATGAGAGGACAAGAGGGGTGTTTGTTCACGACCCTTTAGCTCCTGATCTGTGGTGGGCTTAGAAAGGAATGGATCCCAGCTATTTAAGCCTCTAGGCAACAAGCATCACTACAAAACAACTCCTGTTCCAATCATAAATGCCTCTGACAGCGTGGGGGGTGGCGGAAGAGCTGTCCATGTCCAATTAGAGATTGGCAATAACCGAATGAGTCGCACAAGCCCCATGGAAAAGAAAGGTTTCTTCACTCTTCAAAGATGGACGACTACATGACTTATCAAAAACTAAATAGCCGTTTGAGGACCATGGCAGATAAACAAGACATTAATGACTAAGACTTCCAAGAACAGAACATACACGACTGTATACAACACAATTTTCCTGCAAAGCATTTGGGTTTCTACAACAAGGCTAGGAGCTAGCAAAGTCCAGTTTCTGGCTCTTATTTGCCATGTTATTAATAGATGTGGCTGGGCAGGAATGGTAGTACTGACCTACATAATGTAGGATGTCATTATAATGATGAAGAAACCATCCACAAGTTTCCAGTGAAGCCGCTTGATCCACGCGAGCAGACCACAGGGCTTGCTGCTGGAAAAACACATGCACAGTAAATTACTACTTGGGAGTAGGACGTGTGCTGCTCCGATATTTAAGACGATATTAGGATTGCTGGGGCAGGAACCCTCAAGACACAAACACAGAAACTGCAACACAATATCACAGCTCCAAAACAGCCGAAAAACATGTTTTGTGTCGTATTGCTTAGTCCCATTGAATAGCTCGCCAGTGAAAATCCCAGGTGTGTTCATGGTACATATCTCACGACGTACATAATCCTACATGTGTTTAATGATAATCAACAGGAGATGGGTTTTATTTTTTTCCTAGCAGACCAGCCGGTTTGGATTCCTGCTGTTCGGTCAGACGGGTCAAACGAAAAAGAAGGAGAATGGAGTTTAAAACACTGCAAGGCAACAGCCGTTTCCCCACAGGGCTTTTCCATCAACACAGACACTAAAGGTTATGAGAGAGCAATACCATTAAACACACACAGAGCCCATTATTGGCCTAGGATGGAATGCAGACAGAAGTTACCATGATGATGCCACACAACATGTGTGCCACAGAGACCACCCCCCCCCCCCCCCATATGCAAAAGGGAGTGAAAAGCCACAAACACATAGGCTATGCACACACATACACACACGCACACGCACACAAACACCAGTTGTTTAACTACAAATTGGATTAGAGCGCTTTTTTTCCCCCCCGTCTTATGAGTCACATCTTCCTTATTGCTTCCCCCCGGACAGCCAGTCTAACC
>JAOPHQ010004293.1:185000-209422 GCA_030340625.1 Merluccius polli | reverse complement strand
CCGTCACATAAAGTTGTGTATATGTGTGTGTGTGTGTGTGTGTGAGAGAGAGAGAGAGAGAGAGAGAGGAGAGAGAGAGAGAGAAAAGGCAGTGCGGCCGCTACTTCCTGTTTGAGAAAGTCATGTGACGCGATTCTCACGTGACAACGGGAATTACGTCACTCGTTTAGGAGACACGGAAGTACCGCATTTAGGCCAAGGTTATAGCTTATGCAGCTGAATACCCCTTACCAAGTTATACTATTAGGTTAATCCGGTTAATCAACAGCAGTGGTGGAAGAACTACTGATATATTTTACTTAAGTAAAAGTAGTACCACACTGCAGAAATACCCTGTTACAAGTAAAGGTCCTGCATTGAAAATGTGATTTAAGAAGATTTTCATGTAAATTAATGTCTGTTAAGTCACTATCTATCGCCGAATGAGGTAACACAATGGTGATTGAGCCTATGGCCCACTGATGAAAGCTTCTGCATTTGCAGTATTATGAATGTTATGAACTGGGTGTCGGTGGCGACACACCTGCAATTACCGCTTATCGCCATAGGTGTCGCCAAAGAGAACTAAACGGAGATTACAAAATCAATCATTTCAGAATAATATAATATTGGATTATTATAGTGATGCATCAAAACCTTACAGACTGCTGGTTAGCTTGTGAATTTCCTCCTGCAGGCCGATAAAACCTTGACATAATTTGATTGTTGCTTTGCTAATCTGAATCTGCCAAATAACCAAAGCTGTTAGATAAATGTAGTGGAGTGTATAAAGTAGAATATTTGCCTCTGGGATGTAGTGCAGTAGAAGTATAAGGTAGCAGAAAACAGAAATAAGTAAATCACAAGTACCCCAAATGTGTACTTATGTATGTACTTGAGTAAATGTAATTAGTTACTTTCCACCACTGATCAACAATCAAAAATGAAATAGCCCTACATGGCCGAACTTGTGACACAAAACTGATCAGTAAAATGACAATAGCATTACAAAAATTGTTTATTTTGGTGTAAAAGGACAGAAATGCAACAGATAAAACAAAGTCAGGAAATATACAATAGGACAAATCAAAAATTAAATGGAGGGTCATCGCTTAACCACTGCAGAGATATGGGTGAGTTGTAGTCAATCCATTATTTACCATGAACACATGACGGGAAAGTAAATCTATCACATTTGTTCATACTTCACTGGCAATACATTACTACAGATATTTTGTTTGCCTACATGTCCTCAAGACTACATTACAAAGCAAAGCGCTGAAAAACACTGATACAATTCTCAACAGCATAAAGTCAACAGTTTTAAGCTGCATTAAAAATAACACCCTAAAAAAGAAAGATAACTACAGTGAAATTATCATTGCTGGCAAATTTGAAAGACACATTACTCTGGCCTCTGCACTAAATGTAATTATACCAGAAAGATCATTTAGACAACCGACAACCCCCCCCGTCCAAAAAAAAAACGTCTGAACAAACCATACCAACCACATTGTTGTGGTTCCAGGCATGAGGGCATTCGTTAAGAAGACGCAAACATGGAATCATTTGTCATCCTTTCACTAAACCAGTGTCCAGGATCATGATTGCTCATAACTTGTATTACGATGAAACCATCCAAGCCCTGCTAATCCATCTACTAGAAACCCTCTACAAGCTGTAGAACTTCAAGCTTCTGTCCATTCCTGCAGATGTCAAGAACCGGGCGTTCTCGCCGAAGGCAACCCCAGTCACCAGGCCAGTGTGGTCTGAAATGGGAAGGAACAGTCCATAATGCAATTAATCAGGGTATCTGCAGGTTTCAACCAATTCAATTTAAGACTTTTTAATACCACTAAGAACACAATTGAATAACAATTTCATGGCCCAACTGCGTACAGGTAAATGACAGTCCTCAATCTGAAATTATATATAAAATTATAAGTATATTTGTTAAAATTCTGTCTGCTTATCTCAGCAGTGCTGCTTGTCTGACAACAAAGGTATCCTGCATGCGCATGAAGTTATCGCGCCAGGTCAACACAGCTTGTTTTTAATGTCTGTCTGTCTATATATTAAAGTTTAAGATATTGAAGGCTTTTTAATGCATTTGAAGGCTTTAAATGGACATTAAATTAATACTTTTACTACCCCCACAGGTACCCTGTGTCAAGATGCTATAAAACTGAGGGCGGACGATGGTTGCTCCCACTCTTACCTGAGAAGTTGAGCACCTCCGACCACTGTTTGCAGATGTACACACGGATGTCAGTTCCTCCCACAGCCAGGTAGGTTCCGCTCTGGTCAAACACCAGCGATTTCACCTGAAACACACAGAGGGTTATTTAAGGAGCACAGAGTGGAAGTGCTCCACAACAGTAGTTACTGCACTGTCAACCGACATCAGTGGGAAAACAGTCAATTTTATATCTACAAAACATCTCCTGGGGGTAAATTATAAAACAAAAAAAAAAGCATTTTTTTGCTGTAATAGCAATACTGCTAAAAGACCTGTAGCCACCGCGCACCTCATAGTTGTTGTCCAGAGCAATGGTCTTGAAATTCTTCAGTTTCCTCAGATCCCACAGTTTCACAGAGCTATCCTGAGCACCTGGGGTGAAAAGTAAAGCAGACACAAAGAGGTGAGAGCACTGGAATATCCTCACGCCAGCTTCATTATGTAAACATTTCTTTCTAGACTGAAAATACACATTTTAAAACCAATTCCCACTGGGACCACCCATGCTAAAAAAATGTATGTATGTATACACAAATGTATGCACTCACGGCATTGTAAAACACTTTTTGGATAAAAGCATATATTATATTAAAAATAAATAAAGACAATGGCGTTTTCTGTTCCACACCATCACGTCACCTATAGGTGCTAAACCCTAGGGCCAAATGTACTGTTCATGTTCTGTGTCAACAAGCAGCAGCGTGGAGTATGCACCTGTGGCCAGGTAGTATCCGTTCTCAGAGAAGGCAATGGAGGTGACAGGGCCAGAGTGTCCGGGGAAGTTGGCAACATTGGTGCGCTCCTTCAGGTCCCAGATCTTGATCTGAGAGTCGGCCGTGCCCGTTCCAAAGATGAGACCATCCGGATGGAACTGGGCACAGGTCAGGGCTGGATTTGGGAGGGAAATCAGAGGGGACAGCTTGAAACGAAACGAGAGATTCTGAGGTTTGAGTAGGGCTGGGCAATATATTGATATCGTGATACAAGGCTAGATATCGTCTTAGATTTTGGATATCGTAATATGGCGTAAATGTTGTCTATTCCTGTTTTTAAAGGTGCATTACAGTAAAGTGATGAAAACTGGTACTTCACATAACTATTTATTTCACACAGGAGTATACAAAAATAGGCTTCGCCATGTGGTTATTTTATCAAGACTATATTTATTGACCAACCTGAAAACATGCATAGTCATATATATTGTTAGATATTAATTTACCTATACCGGGATATAAAGTTTTGGCCATATCGCCTAGCCCTCCATCACTTACCACAACCAGCACTCTCGTCGGTGACTTTGGTGAGGACTCTGCCGGTCTGCACATCAGAGAAGGCCCAGTACTGCAGAAGAAGTCAACCGTTAGTACAAGGGAGACTTGACCCCAACATTAAAGCCATCATGAAACCTTAGTGTCTGCAACGTGCCTGATCCTCAGAGGAACTGAGCAGGTAGTCCCCGGTGGCGTGGAGGGAAAGTCCAGTCACGCTCGCCTTCGTGGGCGCGTACCACCTGAACACAGTTGCCGCCCGTGACCGACCAGACACGGATGGTGCTGTCGGGAGATGCTGAGAACACCACAGACTGGTGGGGGAGGGGTAAACAAAAAAAGGATTGGTGGGAGAGTGGGAAAATGAGTAAAGTGAGTTACCAAGAAAAGAAGTAGTGGACTCAACAACAGTGCGTCAGGCCCCATCTAAATGAGGCGGCCCCACTTGACGGTATTAAATGCGTGTTCTCACTAGGGCTGGGTGATATGGAAAAATGTATCACAATAACTGGGGAATTTTACATGATAGATAAATATCACAATATGCTTATGAGTTCAATATACCATTCTTAACAGTCCAAGAGAGGGTCATTACATTGAAGTATATGGAGATTTAAAGTATGGCATCAGACTAAAACTAGTTTTCCTTTCTCTCTGACGTATCACCTCATTGATCAATGTAAGGGCATATGTTCTTTTCATAATTCATTTAGGTTTTAAAACAAGGCCTCTTGATAAGTCAATATCTTAATTTCATGACAATACAATACCATTCAACAATGACAAACAATATTGATGTATTGCCCAGCCCAGACAGCCCTAGTTCTCACGCCACTGTGGTGCAATGCATCATGGGGATGTTCACCTGGGATGGGTGGTAGATGACAGACGTGACCTTCTTGGTGTGACCCTTGAGGGTGGCCACAATCTGCTCCTCATTCTTGTCAAACACCACAACGTTCTTATCCGCTCCACCTGGGGGTGAAGAACAATTATAACACGGACAGTTCCGGTCCTTGATTCTGATTGGCTCGAAGTTGTTATAAAATACTCACTATATAATAACAATGTAAACACACCTATGACAGCATAACAATTCATTTTTAGTATGAATGCGCCGCCAATCTCTAAATGTTAACAATCACCCTAATCTTTAAAAGCCTGATTAGCCTGTATGCTATCCTGTGTCGCTTGGCAACCATTTTGCTGTCTTGAGGAACTATATTGCTTGGCGGAAGAATGACAATTTGTTTACAATTACTGATTGCATTTTATGTTGCTGTGCGTTTGTTGTGAAATCTTACTAGGAAGTCAATAGTAACCGTTTTAGCAGGCCGTTTTGCGTCGCCCCCTAGCTGTTCTAAAATCAATGTAAATCACAGCCTCTCGTGGCTTATTGCTTAAGCAAACCACAGGTTGGTTCATGTTGGATGAGAGAAACCAATACTGGGGTGGGGTGGATGAAAAGAGAGCCAACCCACTCACCGGTGAGCACTTTGTTGGTGTCGGAGGGACACAGGTCCAGAGCCAGTATTCCAGGCACACTGGCACTGTGCAGACCCTGAGGGCAGAGAGGGTGACAACACTATATCACTGGACAACAAAACAAACTAAATGCTACAGTTGTTGTAGCTGACCACATGACCAAAAACAAACAAACAAGAGTACTACTCACAGCGTGGGAGGCCACTTGGCGATATTTACTAAGATCCTCAGCCCTGACCAGCTCCTCTGGCACAGTCTTTCCTCTCTGGAAACAAACAAGGACAAAATGTATATTACAACTGTATGTGTGCACACAACCGGAATGATCAGCCCCAATGATGTATCAATGGGTTGCACTGTTGACATGGCTGCACGGTTACCTTCTTTCTCTCGGTGGTGAGGACAGTGGCTTTGTCTTGGAGCTAAAGGCAAAAAAAAAGAGAATGTGAAAACGTTAGGAAATCAGTAAAAGGGATTACACAACCTTTCATTCAAAGGTGTTCATCATCAGGGTTCCCAGGCTTATTTCCCATTACATTTCAAAACCTTTCTATGACTTTTCCATAAATTCATACCAAATTTCGAAGCTTTATTTTACTTTGTCTGCTATGACATTGTAAACTTGTTCTGAAAGATTTATTGTGGCTAGTTGGAATCGCACAAAACAATAGTAACCGCAAGTGTCCCTAACCAATTTTCACCTTACAACTCCTATAATTCACATTTTCTAATTTACATAATGATAACATTCTGACCATGGTTCTGAATTTCCATTAATTTCCAAAATCTTAGTTTTTTCATCAACCTGTAGATGGTGCTCACCTTCTGAATGACCTCTGGGGTCATTCCAACCTGCTCACTGATCTCCATAGGCTCACCACCTGCGCCCTGTGGGACACCAGTACAGTAAGACACAAAATACAATCATAAGCAGCACTCTGATTGGTTTGTCAAAAACAGAAGAAATAACTGGCCAATGGCTTACCACAGCAGCAGGCTGAGAGGCGGGAACAGCTTGTGGGGCAACCAATCCAGCTTGGGGTTTGAGTGTTGCCAGAGCTGTTAACAAAACAGAATAAACCCGTCCCACATTAAAGCACTTCCAACCCAGGGTATCTGCAGATTTCAACCAGTTCACTTTAAGACTTTAAGAACACTGTTTAGAACACGATTTAATACCGATTTCACGGCCCAACCCGCGTATAGGTAAATGAGTCCTCAACCTGGAATTGTTTTACAAGTAGGGGTGTCACGATTGATCATCAAAATCTAATTTTCTTTTTTTTAAGCCGTGTTTGTGGAGCTGTCATCTATTGGCTCTTTCTTTTTGTGTTAAACGGTAATTTCACCAATTTGGTGAAATACGTTTTTGTTATATTTTAAATCAATTATTAAAATTTGGCCTTTTTGCGGTACATTCCTACAGAAATATAGTGGTTATATCACAAATACCATTAAGCCTATCTTTTTGAAGCATTTGAAGTTGTCTGGGCATAAAACCAACGATCTGTTGATCTTTATCAATCAAACCGACTTTCTTAAAATCGAAAGTCAAATCGAATCGTGACACCATTTAAGTATACACAATTCATTTGTATTGTTATCTGTATTGTGCTGCTTGTCTGACCACAAAAGTATCCTGCACACACATTAAGTTATCATGGCAGTGCAGTGGTCAACACAGCTCATGCATGCCACAGGAGGATGCTTGACAGCTGTTGGTTTGAGGTTTATTATTCATCTATTTTTCCCCCTCCAGACAAATATTTAACACCTGTGCAAATGATTTAACATTTAACGCTACTCACTTTTTAATGCCTTTTTAAAGGCCTTAAATTGATATTGTTTATTACTCGTTATACTTTTTAATACCTTGCGGGTACCCTGCAGGCACAAAGCGAAAAACACACATGTACCTACTACACGTTAACAATCTCGCAAAGCCGTCTGGTCTAGAACAGTGACATATGAAATACAATAAAATAAAATGATGGGTGCAAGAGATCATCAACGCCACCCTACCCTCTCGGGCGGCAGTGACCTCTTTGGTGAGGCGAGCAATGACTCTGCAGGCGGCGTCGTGTTGGTACAGCGCGTGGGACAGCTCCTGCCTGGTGGTCTGCAGCTGCTGCCTCAGTGTGAAGCTGTGCAGCATCACAGCATCCTGGGAGGGGGGGGGGGAGAGAGGGTGGCCATAACGAAAAGGGGGAAAGGGGGTTATAACCAGAAAATGCAACCCTTGATCACAAGTTAAGAGGGGGGGGGGGGGGGGGGGGGGGGGGGTTTCACTCACCCACTCATCTTGGAGGGACTTGAGAATTGCAGGGATACTGGTGGCTGACGGCGCCTTCGGTCGGATGGGGTGCGACACTTTGGGGGTTCAAGAAACAAAAAAAGAGAAAAGTGTTTGACCCAAGTCGGGACATTATTACAGTGGATCGAGCTTTGCACACGTCAACAACGCACACCCATCGCTTTTCCGCATGACTGACACACACACACACACACGCACACACACACACACACACACACACACACACACCAGGTGACACCACCTCGTTACCTTTGATGTCTACCAGTTGCTCCTCGGAGAGCGGCTGGCCGTTCATCGGGTCGGTGCCATTTTCCGCGATGTACTTCTCGATCAGCCTCCGCTCGAACACCTGGCTGGACACGGGGGACACGCAGGGGTGCTCCGGGACCTCGTTGGAAACTGCAAAAAAACAACAACAACAACAACAACAACGGACAGCGAGGAGGTGTTAAAGTCACCATAGCTACAATGCAGGCAACGCAATGCGTGGCGGCGGAGTTAGCATGGTGGCTAGCGCGTAAGCTACATTGAATGGGCGCTACAATGACCGCTTTTACTTACTTGCGCAAACCAAAGACATCTTCCCGCTGTGGAGTGTGTGGCCCGTGACTGAAAAGGTGAACAGGTACGCTGTGTGTGTGTGTGTGTGTGTCGGCGTATGCGTTAACTACGAACTACTTTGTTATGCAGAAGTTAGAAGTGGCACGCTGCTGTCTTCTTCATTGCCGCTACAAAACCCGCACTGCATGCTGGGAGAGCAGCTATGGCGGTCCCAGGGATTTCTTCGCGGTCGCCGTGTGGAGTAGCTTACACATGGGGGGGGGGGGCGGGGCGCTACCGCCCAGTAGCGGCCGACACGAGGTACTGCATTTACGATGAGGTTCCATCATGGAGCCACAGCGTCACAGCGTTCAGTGGTGCATGTTTTATTTTAAATCAGGGGCGGAGCGACGGGGTGGCTTTCGGGGCTGAAGCCCCGAATCTCACTTCAAAAGCCCCGGATCTTTTTTAAGCTTTTGAAGTTATAAACACAATGGGCATACCACTTTTAAAATACATATAAAAAAGCAAACAAACAAACAAACAATCCATCTGCAATCCTACTTTGAATCTACCGAAAGTTAGTCTCAAATGTATAAGTCTCAATTTTGCCATTGTAGTTTACATAAACATCTCTAGTAGATTTTCTGGTTATTGTTTCTTTCCATTAAATAGTATTGTCTCGAGCCGGCCCTGCAACTGAACATGTAGGCTATGAATTAGAAGGGATTTAGGATTTGCCAATGTCCAGCAGGTCACCCTAAAATGGACTAGAATGCAGGAAATCGCATCTTAGAAATTCAAAATTTTCTGGGGGAAAAACCCGAGACCCCTCTTTGGGCTAAGCCCCGGATGTACACAAAGTCTGGCTCCGCCCCTGTTTTAAAGGTGCATATTTTATTTTGAGCATTGTGTGGCGACGCCTATTCGTTTAATGGTATTTTGTGACAGGATAGCAGGCAACAAGAACGATTAGTTTATTAGTTAATTCATGTACAGTCCATGAATACACATACATGTTAAAATAAAAAATATTGCACAAAGAAAAAAAAAAAAGAGATAAAAAATACAGTAAAAACCTTGTATTGTTAAATTGTATTAGTTGCATCTTTGTAAGTGTTTTTAGGCATTTTGTTTATTTTTATATGTTTTGATGGCAGTCATCTACGGTATACTAGTTTGAATACTAAAGAACTACAATGAGTCAGCACACAGCACACATACAAAACAGTAATACGGTACAATACTTAATTAATGTTGGACCTGAGGGCTATGAGGTAGACGGAAGTGGCATTGCTATAGTGGATTACATAGAAAAGGAAAGTGTACCATTATCCATAGTGCCTTTCTGATAACAACCTGAAAGGCCAAAAAACAAACCATGAAATGAAATTTAACAGGAACATACGTTGAGAGAAGGACGTCAAAGGCACAGGTCGTTGACAGGCATTGACAGCATGTGAAACGTGGACAAACATTCTACAGTTTACAGGTGCATTATGTTTCCCCTCAGATGGCCTTCTCTGTGTCTCCCTATGAGAAATTCAGCTTGTCTGAAATGTAGACAGTGCTGTCTTCGGTAGTTTCACTTTCCAGTGGGAGTGCGCAGAAGTCAGTCTTCGCTTTACTCCTCCTGTCCTTGTCCTTCTTGATCTGGAACTGAACGCAGTCTACAGAGGTGTGGAGGGAGTCCGACGCCGCGGGCATAGAGAACGAATGCTCCTTGACAAAGGAGTCCTGCAAGAATAGAATGATAATTTGTTTTACTTAATAAATAATAGAAATGCAGTTGGCCATACCGATCCCCATTCAACCCGAGCGATGACGTGCTATGGATTTTGCAGATAGACATCGGTAAAGTTATTATAACATGGAAGTGATATGTATGCACAAAAAATATTTATTTTAAGTAAAGCTTAGGATGGTATTATAACACATGCATGATAAGAGGATGATGTCCATTTTATTTAAACTATACAGAACAGTTGCATCAAAAGGAGACTAATTTGGGATCCAGCAGTCCTACTATGTTATAGCAGAACTTCTGGGGGCAGGGGGAGAAGGCACAGAGCCTGGGCCCGGAAACCAAAAACTGAAAGGGGCAGAGCTACGCCTTGTTTCCTATTTCGTTACAGCAATATCCAACTGAAGAGAAACTTATTTGCTCCTGTGGATGACGTTTTCAGATTTTAATCTAGTGGCACGGTGTTGGTTTGAAACCTTTACAGACACTTTTTTACACTTTACTAGGGCTGGCTGAGTGCATGTTCGCTGTTAATAGCCAATCACGGGCTTACAGATCCCCAATCTGAACATCCCTGAACATGATTGGTCAAAACAAATATGAAGCAATAGAATGGGAAACGCCCCGTTCACCCAGATTTGAGCTTGTCTGCCATTACACATCAGATATTAATCTAAACTCTGATTTGTAAGACTAAAAGGAGACCATTAAAAAAAAATTGTTGGAATTGGAAAGTTGGAATCTCCCAATTTACCTGACAAAATGTATTTGCCTACATCTACAACACAACTACACAACAATAGAGTTGTGTTCTTACCCCAATGGTGGTGGGAACAGGGTGAGTGGGCGTGTGGTCTGGAAAGCCAGTTCGCCCCTGGTTACCAGCTCTGGCATTGCTTGGATACAATGGGGCTCTAACGTCAACTGCTACAGGAGTATAACCCTGGAAGAACACGCATGGACATACAAAAATGCTGTTTGTATAAGTCTGCAAATCTGCATTACATAACATTGATCAATGTTAATAGAGGGATTAATTGCATTTTCATTGCTATAACTTTACAATAAAAATTAGGTCATTACATTTCATTGTGATAAACACTTCAAAAAGTATTGTTTATCTCGTAAATGGTCTGAATTCACTTAATACTGTGCAACACCATTTTGTAACAATCATTTTGTCAACAATATTGCAAAACTTGAACAATATTACAATACCACATACAACAGGTTAATTATTGTTTCCGTTGTTACAACGCCGTTATCGTTACTGAACGTTAAATGCGGTGCGTTACTATGAATTACACAAACTGCTAGTGAGGAGACCGGGTGGGTTAACAACGAGATAAGCGATTATGATTGGCTAAGGCAGAGTCATGTTTCATGGTAGCCAATCGGAGCCAGTGCTTTTACACACAAGCCAGGCCACACACACACACACACACCCCAAACACATTCGAAGAAGCAGCAGAGACGGCGAGTCCATTGTGAAAACTGCTCAGAAAAATCCAAATTCTTTGACATATAGCAACTTTTTTTTTACAGTAACGCAAATAGTTACTTTCCCTGGTAACTAGTTACTTTTATTATAAAGTAATTCACTTACTAACTCAGTTACTTTTTGGAACAAGTAGTGAGTAACTAGCCTGGCAAGCCAGACCCACATCAGAAAGATGTAAGGTCTGGCTCAGCTCCATTGGCAGTGTGGGCGGGATAAACGGTTGTCTTTCAAGTTCCCTCTGCACGCAATAGGATAGCGCTACAACCAATCAGAGCAACGAAGAAGGTGACGTAGTCAGAGCGACGGCTCTGACTACGTAATTAATCAAAACTCCGAATACATATTTCTTTTCGAGGAAAGACTTCAGTGCCGTTCTTTGTTCTTTTCTCAAATAAAATGTTAACTTAAAGTCTTGAAGAGTCGCGGCCAAAGCCGAGTGGAAAGACAGCCGTTCGCCAGCAGCAGCAGCCATTGTTTACCTCTAACACGGAACCGTCGCAACTCTGTCGTCATGGTAGCCCGGCTTTCGACTCCGCCCCTCACGCTGTGATTGGTCTGACATACTTTGTGTTTCCAGCACCAAAAAGCCGACGGAGCCGTGCTAGACCTACCTAGCTGCCAAATACATTTGCTGCCGCTAGGGGGTGTCTAGAGTTCTAGGCTAGTGAGTAACTATAACTAATTACTTTTTTAAAGTAACGTTCCCAACACTGTTTACAACTATTCTAAACCTAGATAGCACCTACATGTTCTGCTTTGAGAATCAAGGCAGTACTGGGTAAACAGAAACAGACCGGGTTTTCCGGGTGTAGGCCTACAGATATTTTCGCCCTGGTTACCGTATGAGCAGGACTGGCTTTGGGGCTCCACTTCCTCGGGGTCCCGGGCTGTGGGCGGGTGTATGATCCAGAGGGCTGATGGACATTTGGGCTGTAATCCTGCAGGCAACCACCGATAGATAGACCATCACAGACGAGACCATACACACAAACCACACAAAGTGAAACACTGCAACACTGCACCAGCTTAGCTGCCATGTACAGGCCAACAGGGACTAATGTAAACAGTATTGTTATTTAGACTCTCAGGACAACAGGTCCTCAAAGCAGACTAAAGATGGGCCTTCACCTGGACATTGATCCTTGGGGGGTTGACGGGACGGCTGTTGTTACGCCTCAAGCAGCTAAAGATCTTTGACGGGCGACAGTGGGGGTAACACTTAGTCAACAGGAAGAGTCCGGCCAGCGATAGGAACACACCAGTGGGGATGCTCAAGGACTTCATCATCGCACGCCACGCTTGTTCTGATCGTGTAAGACAGACGAGAGATGAGGGATACAAACCATCATACCTTTTTAATACCACATGGAACACGATTTAATACCGATTTCACAGCCCAACGGCATAAAGATAAATGACAGTCCTCAACCTGGAATTGTTTTATAAGTATACACATTTATTTGTATTAATATTTGTTTATTTGTCCTAATAGTCAGTTTATCTCAGCAGTGCTGCTTGTCTGACAACGAAAGTGTCCTGCACGCACGCACGCACACACATGAAGTTATAGCGCCAGTGCAGTAGTCAACATATAAATAGAGGAGGCAAATAAATATATTTTTCAACTACAAAAAAAGTTTGTCATTTATTGGTCTGAGGTTTATTTATTTTTATAATTTTTTCCTCTCCCGACAGTCACAAAAAAATAATTAAGATCTATGCAAATTATATTCAAGACATTTTTTAATCTAAGACTTATATGACCTCCGCTGGTACCCTGCATGCATCTGACCAGACACCCCTTCACATCAAATACATAAGTTGCGCTTACTCACCGACCACAATCAAATCGGTGGAGGACACCAGGTTGCCCTCTCGATCCCTGATGTCGTATACCCCAGTGTGCTTGGTGCTCAGCCCCGTAATGACCACATTGCCTGACATCGCCTCTAGGGACACGCGGTTCAGGAAGTCGACGCCTTTAACCACTACCTGGCCGTTCCTGACCAGCTGCACGGGGCCCCTGCGTGGCTCGTCATTGTAATTGTGGGTGGGGGTAAAAGTGAGCGTGGCGTTATACACAGAGACAAACAGGGGAATGTTAACAGACTCTCTTGTGAAGTGGTTGACACTGAAGGTGTGGCCTGCAGGTCCATGTGCATCAGGAATAAGGGAGGAGGATGAAAAAAAGGAAAGGGGGGGGGGGGGGGGGGGGGGGGTAGAGAAGGAAGAGGGAATGTGAGGGAATGTGAGGAGCAAAAAAGGAAGGAATAAGAATTACAAGCATTAGCCTTGATTGAAAGAGGCGATGCACCCATTAATTGGATTAAGCAGTTTCTGTGGCTTTGGAACTTCGCTGACCTTTGACGGTGAGTCTGCTGCGGGACATCAGATATCCATCCATACTTCTCAGGGTGTAGTTGCCCTGGTCGGCTGCAGTCACCTTCTGAGTCACCCACGTCTCCCTATTATGCTGCATCCGCCCCCGACCTCCCTGGCCGACTCCTGGGTCCGTCCGATTCCACAACAACACCGGTTCATGCTCAGGAGGAGACCCCAGGGGAGAGAACTCGAGCAGGAAGACATCTTTTGGGATTCTGTGCTCAAAGTTCTCCCCGTAGAGGACTTTGTAGTTCTGTATACATTCTAGAGGAAGACCAAGGCAGAGAGAAGGCTTTTTTGTCAGGTGAAGCCAAGGCTAGACTGGTAGAAAGATCCAACACCCTGCACTGGTGGTGAACACCAATCCCATGCGGCCAACCATGAACACAGACGTCATGGCGATCGTTAGTCCAAAACATTTATAATAACACATTAACACACATTATGAAATAATAACACAGCAGTGGAGAAAGACAAGCGAGTAGGAGCGCGGTGAGACAGCTGTACCTGAGACAGTCAGAACAATCGTCTCATAGGTGAGCTCATTACTGAGCATGATGGAGTACCGTCCAGCGTCACGCTGGGTCACTTCTTTCAGAACCAACCTTCTGTCGGTGGTCCATTCAAACCGTGGATCATTCACCTAAACACGCATCATTTAATTATTTTTCGCAATACCTCCCTAAGTCACAATTAATAGTCCTCAAGCACACTGTACATTGCACATGCGCACCAGAAACTCAGACGTACCACGGTGTTCCTCAAAATGGTGCGCTTTGGTCCAGGGGGAGACTTCGGCGTGAAAGTCACAGTTCTTGATGTTGAAAATACTGGCAGACTAAACTCATTTCCCAGACACAGTTTCTTGTAATCTACATCTGTAAAGATTGGGTGACATCATGGCAATAAACAACAAGACTCTCCATAAATAGATAATGGCCACATTATGCATTATGTGGTATAAATAATGGCCACATTATTTATACCACAATGTATGTGTGCTGTTCAACTTACCAAACCACAAAGCTGTTGGGTTGAGGGGGGGGGGGGGGGGGGGGGGGAGATTCACAAATTCATTTCAGGATTAAGTTCAAATATACTTTTCAGACGCAGACCATCTAGGCCCATCTATTATCATTTTAAACACATATTTGTTACAGAGACGACTTGCATAACAACTGCACAATATCTACAACTTGTCGACCACTCCTATTTATTTGAAACGCATTAAAACACCACTGTGAATCCTGTTTGATGTGTGATCTAAGGACACTCATCTGGGTATAGGATCATCTACCTCATTGGAATTAGCCTACAGTACCAATAATTAGGGAACAATGATGATGATGATGATGAGGCTTACCTGAGGAGAGAGGAGGCAGACTGCACAGGGCCAATAGCAGGACACAGACCTGCATGGTGACTGCTTGAAAAAAAGACAACACAAAAGACAAGACACAAGACCCCCCCCATTAAGGAGAGGAGGACCACCAGAAACATCCTGGGCGTCTTCCCCCCCCCCCCCACCGCAGACCACATCGGGCCAACAAGTCGTGGCCAGCTTCAAACCGATCACAGCAGCACTATACAGTGGACATCATGTATGTATGTATGTATGTATGTATGTATGTATGTACGATGATGATATTGATGACATCATTAGTAATGACCATGTGACCAGGGCCGCATTCCACTCATGCGTCCAGCATCCAACTAGCACGTTATTTTTTTTAATCCACGCAACAACAACGGCAACGGTCAGAAAACAAGCACATTTTTTTTGTCGAACACATTTGATTAGATAGTAATGCCGTTTGTGCCTGGCTGCGATGTTAAAACGCAGTGATAGTTACCTGCTTCAGTGGGCGGAAGGAGAGCGTATTGTTGTCAAACCCACCGTGGACTCAAGGGCATTTTTTCCCCACTGCGCATGCGCGGCTGCTGAGCCGTTGCCGTTACCGTTTAGCAGCATTCCGCACACATCATTTCCCCCTTGTGTAGGCCTACGTGTCTATCTCTCTAATCTCTCTCTTATGCATAGGATATTTACGACTTTGAATTATTTAATGATCATCTTAGTATTACATGACATGTCTGGCTGTTCATTTTATCTGGGTTCACACATATTCATAGGCTATGTAACACGTGTGGACACACTGACTGCTTAATCAGCTGTTGAAGATGTATTGGGTTAAACAGTAAAGAATAACTGAATAAATGAAGGGGGGAATATCTTTTTTCCTTATGGAAAACCATTGCACGGCTACCAGGATGTGAAGTAATGGACGACGATGTAACTGACTCCTTAAATCCAATAGGGGGCGGTAACGGTGATCAGGACTGTACTATAAAGTGATCAGGACTATAACATGATCAGGACTGTACTATAAAGTGATCAGGACTATAACATGATCAGGACTGTACTATAAAGTGATCAGGACTATAACATGATCAGGACTGTACTATAAAGTGATCAGGACTATAACATGATCAGGACTGTACTCAGGGGCGATTCTAGGGTCAGAGCTTTAGGGGTGCTGAGCACCCAATGAGCCCCACTGCCACCACCCACCCTTTTTTCACACAAAAACAAAAAAATATGTCTATTGAAAAATAACTATCATTCACACACACACACACACACACACACACACACACACACACACACACACACACACACACACACACACACACACACACACACACACACACAGAGTAACGCTAGGAGTTAGTATATACTATGCGCCCATGAATGTGATGTGATTATTATTGTTGCAAAGTCTGGTTCAGGTTAAATCCTCTGTAAAACATGAATGAATACAGCAAAAGAAAAACATTTAACTTTATTTTATTGTCTGGTTTGATAGTCAGACAACTGAAAAATAACAGATATAAATCTATGAATAAATAACAATTAATTTAAAAAGCCACAGTGAGTGTTTTCACACATACTGGTGGTATACAGTGATGTGTCGTTTCGTTTGTTTTCACTCTGGTCCAAACGCCGCACCACTGGCAGGGCTTCATGTTTCCATGACGACGGACCAGAAAAGACGCGCGAATTACGTAAGTTATTTACACAATTTACGTAAGTTATTACGTAATAACTTACGTAATTTGCGTAAGTTATTTACGTAATAACTTACGTGAATTGCGTAAGTTACGCAATTCACGTAAGTTACGCAAATTACGTAAGTTATTACGTAAATAACTTACGTAATTTGCGTAAGTTATTTACGTAATAACTTACGTAATTTGCGTAACTTACGTGAATTGCGTAACTTACGCAATTCACGTAAGTTATTACGTAATAACTTACGTAATTTGCGTAAGTTATTTACGTAATAACTTACGCAATTCACGTAAGTTATTACGTAATAACTTACGCAAATTACGTAAGTTATTAGGTAAATAACTTACGCAAATTACGTAAGTTATTACGTAAATAACTTACGTAATTTGCGTAAGTTATTTACGTAATAACTTACGTAATTTGCGTAAGTTATTTACGTAATAACTTACGTGAATTGCATAAGTTACGCAATTCACGTAACTTACGCAAATTACGTAAGTTATTTACGTAATAACTTACGTAATTTGCGTAAGTTATTTACGTAATAACTTACGTAATTTGCGTAAGTTATTTACGTAATAACTTACGTAATTTGCGTAAGTTATTTACGTAATAACTTACGTGAATTGCGTAACTTACGCAATTCACGTAACTTACGCAAATTACGTAAGTTATTACGTAAATAACTTACGCAGATTACGTAAGTTATTTACGTAATAACTTACGTAATTTGCGTAAGTTACGTAAATAACTTACGTAAATTACGTTAATGGCGCTAATGGCGCTAACGGAGCTAACCGGGCTAACAGAGCTAACTGGTAAACGGTGCCTGGACTCCAGCACTCACCGATATGGTATCGGAATCGGAACAACTCTCGGTAAAAGGAAAGAAGTGTGAGACAGCTTTGGAGCACTTACTGAGTTGATTCACAACACTACAACTAAACAGATCTCACTCTGCGTGAGTCGCGCTGGACGGTGGGGCTGCGGAGCGGTGCAGAGGAGAAGGAGGGGTGAGAAGAGGATCATACCATTTGCTAAGCGGGGATGTTTTCATTTTCGTCCTTAACATATACATTTTAAACCACAAACTACGGAGTATGTTTTGGACATTATTTAACCCTGTCAAAGACAAACACAATTTTTAGAATAACATTTCTTACCCAAGTTTTAGGGGTGCTGAGCCTGTTTTTAGGGGTGCTGAAGCACCCCTAAAAATGGGCTAGCCTCGCCCCTGACTGTACTATAAAGTGATCAGGACTGTAATAAGTGATCAGGACTGTATAACATGATCAGGACTGTAATAAGTGATCAGGACTGTATAACATGATCAGGACTGTAATAAGTGATCAGGACAGTATAACATGATCAGGACTGTAATAAGTGATCAGGACTGTAATAAGTGATCAGGACAGTATAACATGATCAGGACAGTATAACATGATCAGGACAGTATAACATGATCAGGACTGTATTAAGTGATCAGGACAGTATAACATGATCAGGACTGTAATAAGTGATCAGGACTGTATTAAGTGATCAGGACTGTAATAAGTGATCAGGACTGTATAACATGATCAGGACTGTAATAAGTGATCAGGACTGTAATAAGTGATCAGGACTGTATAACATGATCAGGACTGTAATAAGTGATCAGGACTGTAATAAGTGATCAGGACTGTATAACATGATCAGGACATTTTTCACTGCCAAGAGGACCGAGAAACATTAAAGAGGGAAACCAGGAAGCTTGGAGTCCCAACATGTTATTTGCCATCAGGTTAGGGAGTCTATGACATTATTAGAAAGAAACTCAGCTGATCAAAATAATTGAGTGTTCAGTGGAATATATATATATAAAATTATTATTATTATTAATTCATTTGTATTTATTTATTTTTGTTAAGGATATGTATATGACCTCCCACTCCAACACAGTAGGTGGCGGTAATGCGCCTTTACACGGGTTAGAAAATAGAGGAAGAAGACATTGGGGCGTTGGAGTTTCAACTGGACTCACTTCTAAACCCAAACCACAGCAAATACTACTAAATAATACATATTATACTAAAGCTGTAGGACTGGGGAGAGCGACGCGCTAGGCGAGGACAGCAGCAGTCCCTGCACAGTGCGCGTGTGTGTGTTGCGCGTGTGTGCGTGCGTGTGGTGTGTTGCGCGTGTGCGCGCGTGTGCTGTGGTCAGCTGTCAGTTCAGATATGGAGTTGTTTTTTCTGTTTGCTGCCTGCGTTTGTTTAGGTGAGTGTTAAGTATTTAATATGTTTAGCGTTATCTTGAGTTATTCCCCCATTTACTTGGAATATAGGCTAAATGATAACGTTATATATTAATTATATTATATGCATGTGGTTTTGACCACAGTATAAACACACGGGACCGCGTATATACTTAAGAAATAAGTACAAAATATAGTTAAATGTATACAAAAGTGTTGCGCAATATGTATGTATCACGTGTTCACTACTATTTACTGCAGTCCTGTATCCACAAAAAATAATAATCAAAATGCCATTTCACACAAAGACACCACTAAAGATGATTAACATTGTTTTTGTAGAAAATCGTCATCATTTTGACAGCAGTAAACCATCAGACAAACCAAAGCATCACGTGTCACTATGTTGTGATGACTTGATTCTGTTAAAGTTGACAAAGATAAGTATAATAGTCCTCTGCATAGGCAGGAGTATTTGAACAAGTTGTTATTGTTGTTGTTGTTATTGTTGTTGTTGTTGTTGTTTGTCCATACAGGACTCTCAAGTGGATATAATACAGACGTGCTATATGGCCGCAGTCATACGTTCCGAGTGCCCAGGACTTCAGAGTACCTGGTCTTCAGAGCTGCGTCCGCCAGACAAAAGACTGAGGTCCTGTGGACGCGCAGCAAGCCAGAGCAAACCAAGCGGGGCCAGTTGAGCGACCGGCGCTTCACCATAGAGAACCTCACCCAAATGGACAGTGGGAGCTACACGTTCAGGAGAAAAGATAACACCACCGATGGATACGGCCACTCCATCGACGTGATATGTGAGTGTGCTTTCCTTGCATTTCCTTTATGGGCACTATGAATGTGGAGCCACGGTTATCCCGGTCATTATTGGCCGGTTGCTGCAGATGATTCTTGGACCCCCGCATTCATTTGTGGTGGTCTAACAAACGTGGAAATGCATCAAAAAGAGCATCGCCGTTCATGTTTTACATGAAATCTGTTGTGTCTCACTTTCAGCTGATGATTTGACTTTCGATCGCGTGGAGGGCGAAGATCTACACTTTGCATTACCTCTGGATCGAAAGTTCAAACTTACCTTCAGCTCCTATGATGGAGAAAGTTTGAAAATGGCTAATTTTGAAAGAGGTAACCAATTCTACCATAGGCTGGATTTGCCCATCGACGACAACGATCTAAGTGTCTATATCAGAGACCTTCAAATGAGGGATTCTGGTGTTATCTCGGTCAAAGACCTCCAAAATAATCTGGCCATGATGGTGACCCTTACGGTGACAGGTGAGTTGTCCTTATCCTTATCCTGTCTAGTTAGGAGGCCCCAACAAGTCTTAAAAGCTGAATGTTTCACCAATTTTGCATTTTTGGCTAAATGTCCACTTTCCCAACATTTTTTTTAGATTTGATTGTATTGTCATTGCATAGTAATGCGAAACATAGTTCGGCAGCAATCCACTCCTCTTGGCAGCATACAAAATAAAATACAATATATGTATACAAATATATATAGAAATATAATGAACAGGATACTGTTTCAAAATCAAATAATACATTTATTGATCAGAGCACTCACATAAGAACATGGCGCTAGCGGAGCGCTAAATGTTTTATATTTATATTTACTATAGATGAATAAAGCTTAAACAGAGGGGGCTTAACAAAAAAATAGAACTGAAGGTGCTTGGCCCCCTTAAGAAGAACAAATATGTGGATATTTGGTGGCAAAATGTACATATTGAAAGTACATTAAATGGGACAATCCTACTCAATTGTATCAAGAATTGGTGCAATCTTGAGATCCCGGTTTCCCGGTAATGGCGTCACGTCACAGCTTGCTTGAAAGGAAAATAATTTGGTTTGTGTTGAGCTGTCTTGGGGGTGAGTGGGCGAGAGAGGAGCCTTATTGGAAGACTCTTTCATGTCATCTAAAAAAACATATGCTCACCACTATACCGCACTGTTCCTCTAGCATCTTCTTCTTCAATATGGGTGAACGTTGGTATAGCCGCTGGCGTCTGCATGCTGGTGGTGTTTTGCTGCTGCTGTCTGAAGAGGTGTTGCTGTGGGAAGAGCTCCAAGAGCAGTGACCCCGAGCCCGCAGAGAGCCCCGCCGACCTCCAGGTGAACACAAACAGACAGACTATAGACTATAATAATAATCGACGTCAAACCTTTTTCGTCATAGAGCATTTCAAATGTTCACATATTGCACTGCTGTAACGGAAGATGTTTTGCGGCGTGTTTTTGAAACCTCACGTATCTCGCCTCTCTCCCTGGAGCAGTACAGTGCCGAGCCCAGTCGACCCGGGTACTCTGTTGATCCCCGACCGCCCGCGAACCCGGGTTATGCGTATGCTTATCAACCCGCCAACCTCGCCCCTAGCGTAGAGGTACGTGCATCTCCCGTGTGTATCAACCAACCCGCCAGCGCCGCCCCTAGTGTACAGGTCAGAGAATGTTCTGGGTTTTACTATGTTGACACGTTTGTCTAATCATTTCTTTTGCACTCTCAGATGCACAGTCCTGCCTCTGTGCCCTTCACCGCCCCTGCTGCCCAGGTAAGCGCTGAATCGGTGCTTTCACACGAACAAGAGGCTTAGCAGTTGCTATGTCTTTCGGGTTCAAAGGACAATTCCGGCGCAAATTAAGACCATATGATCACAACACATGTCCACCGAGTTGGACCGGTCTCTGGGATCAGTTTTCATTATTTCATTATCTTATAACGCTAGCTGTGGGGGCAGATGTTCATGTAAAATAAATCGCAATTCTATACCACTAACACTTGTGCCGGAATTGTCCTTGATGGTGGTCTGTATCCTCAAGAGTGTGTGTGTGTGTGTGTTTGTGTCGTGTACTCTACACACCTTTTGTTTTAATCGCGGCGTGTGTGATTATTTTATCTTTTTACTTTGCCCAGGTGCCGGCCACAAAAAGACAGTCCGACGCTCCGGCAGTCCTCTCAGACGCCAACTTCCTCTCCTCTGACCCCAATCCACAGTTTGAGATGAGGGGCGTGGGCTTGGTTGCGCCCCTCCATTCTGAAAGCACCTTTGCAGATGTGTACACGTCGGACAAACTTGACTTCAATTTCCTTTAAGGACACCGACCAATTCTCATTGTTCAGAGATTGCATGACGTATAACATTTTTAGCTAGCTTTTTTTTTAAGTAACCGATTACCTAATATTTACACACTCACAAAGAAATACCTATTAGTGAGGTTATCTAACTAACACATCAAAATATATTACTTTTGTGAATTTTATGTTTGAAATGAACATTTGACTCTTATATTAGAATTTGAACCTTTGATCTGTTAGTGTAAAATCCTAAAAAAGGGTATTCATTTATATGTTGGACCCTATATACCTTATAACGTGCCAGACATTTCTAGACTGTTACATCTTTACCTCGACCTTAAGCGGCTTTCCGCTCTGCCTTTTTTTTTACTCTACCTCTACACTTTGTTTTTCAGCTGATGAGGGGCCATTGCAAACGTACAAACTGTCATAGGCGTAGATTACGGGGGGGACGGGGGGGACATGTCCCCACCACTATTTCTAATTTGAATTTCCCCACATACTCAACCGAAACCGTCAAGTCTAAATCATGCGATAGGCGCGCACGATGACATCCTCCCCCTCCCATCCGTCGACAACCGCATACTCCCCCCCCCCCGTCCCCACCACTTCTAAAACCAAACTGACGCCCTTGCAAATTGTAAACAAGCATTTTAAGGGCTTATTTTGATGAGTGACTGAACACATTTTCCAAGTTTTTTTGTCGAAATACAATGTCAAATATCAAAGCACTGCCAAGCCTCAGCTGGTCGAGTCAAAAGGCAAGGCCAGTTTAATTTTTACGGGTACATTTTTATGCTGTTTATTCGTCAATTCTTCATGGTGCAATGAACCAGATAAAATGCAGGTGTTTTTTTTGTATTGTATGTCAACCTCAAACTCAAGGATGGCCTTTTAAACACTTATATTAATGAATGTTATGTTTTAGCTACATTTAAACTTTCTGCCTGGTTTGGTGTCTTGTGGTGCCTAAAGGCTTAAAGTCTATAGTAAAGAAATCTATTCATCTAATCTATGTAAAAAAAAGTATTTTAATTTCTGCATGTCAACATGTTGCTTTTTTTGTATAGCATGTGATTGGATGGCTATGTGCCTAATTGTGGGTGATGACTGCTCAATGCTATTGTATCACATTATAACTCAAATGTTTTTGGAAACAGTTGCGTATGGTATGTTGACTAATTAAAAACCATGTCATGTCAGTCAAGATGGTGGTTTTGGCTCTCCCTCAGTCGCTCTATATAGTAGCTATACTGTAACCTTGTGGGTAATCACACCCAATCCTCTCTACTAGGCTGGGACTAGAGGTTGAATAATCCTGCTTCTTAAAAGGCCTTTATAATTTAGATTGATTGATCTGATTTACATTTAAGGGTAAGAATGCCATTAAAGATTCAAAATATATGAGCCAACAGAAACGAGTCTCCCCATCAACTTTATTTCCCTTAATTATCCAACACACACACACATACCGACAGGAAACCACCAATATTACCGATAACTTAACCACCAACCCCTACCTCCACCCTTATCGCCCCTCCCCCCCCACGGCTCATTCTACTCGGCCCCCTTCCTTCGCTCCAGTGCGGTCAGCCGCCCCTCTAGTTGACTCAAGCGGCGCTCCGCTGCCACAGTCTTTTCGGCGCCGGGGAAGGCTACGCCCAGCACAACGCAGACCAGCACCAGGCTGGCCAATCGGACCGCCGTGGTGTCGGCGCTCGCACGGCCGTCGCTCACAATCAGGCCGAAGAGCCAGAGCGCCGCGACCGTCTTCAGCATCCAGAAGACCCGCCTCACGATGCAGATGAACAGACGCAGGAGCACGGTCAGCAGCCAATAGCCAATCAGAGCCAGCAGCCCCCACTGGGCCACGGCGGTCACGCCCTCTGGAGTAAAGCGGGGGAAGGAAAGCGGGACTGTGCAGAGAAAGAGCGAGAGAGAGAACATGGATGAGTTGGGTTTTTTTCCTCCAAGGCGTAACATTTTCAAGGGTAATTGAATCTCTGCACCTTATTCAGAATGCTTGTTTAGAGGCTTTTAAATGCTTGTTTTGACGCTTTTATCCCGAGCAAATTACTGGAAATTCAGATGACATGTCATTAATGAGCAGGTATGGGGGGTCGGAACCCTTGCTGAAGGATGTGTACAGGTATACTGTGGACACTGGGGAGTGAACCCAGAGTAGCTTTTGGCTGGGAGTCGAAAAGACTCACTATCCTGCACTATCCTGTCCACATGAGGTCTGTGATTCAACATTCAAAACACCACCGAGAGACAAGTGGAGTTTTGGCTCACAGATGCAAGGCACACTACAGTAGTAACTACTGCTACTACTACTACTCAGAATAATAACTGATTTTGATGACAATGCATCATGTAGTAATAGATTTTCCATACATTTTTTAAAGAGCACAACACGTCTGTCATAGACATGTCCGTGCCATAGAGGACCACGCAGACAGACACACACATACACACCGTCAATCCCTGTGACCCTGAGAATTTCGGTGACGTACACCGCGATGACATTCAGGCCACTGGCCGCTCCTTCAGCCAGGAATCGGATGATCATC